>PVKN010007971.1:0-25794 GCA_004027915.1 Capromys pilorides
AATACTTCATAATCTTTTTTCTCATTCACTACATTTTGAAATATTTATTGATGTATTTATAAATAGAATTTTATTCATTCACTTATTTAGTATATTTTTGATACTTTCTGAGATAAAAATGACCAAGGTCACTTCATATTCTAGTTGGAGTGCCACACATTTAGACAAAGAATTAAAATACTGAATTGAATCAGAAATAGGAATGTAGATAGAACTACTAACTTTGCATGCAGGTTAGGAAAGACTTCAAAAAGGAGGTGACCCTTGGGGTGGGTGGAAATGAAGGGATGAATGAATTTGCTAATGAGAAAGAAAGGCAAAAAGATAACAGTGGCAGTGGGAAAAGCCTGTTCTAAGGCAGGACCCAGCTGTGCAAAAGCAGGTCCTCCATCTCTGTCAGTGAGCCTTCTTCACTGGCAGTGTAGGGATCTGTTGGTCTCAGTAATCCCTGGGAGAAAACTAGGAGAGGATTGAGAAAGTAAAGATGAGATAATAGCTGAGGTCAGGTGGTGGACCAAGCCTGATAGGCAAAGGCCGGGGAAGGGAAGAATAGTTAGGGCCTTTATTTATGTCTTTACAAAGTTTCAGGACACAAGGTTGCCTAGAGACTAATAGCCCACCATGTCCAGACAGGATGTTTTTCTCAAGTCTGAGGTACCTTGACTGCTTTAGGCAATGAGGCCTTATCCTGCCTTCCCACAGAGGGTCAGTTTCAGCTTCAGCAGCTCCCAACAGGCTTGGTCATGCGATTTTCTCTAATATGACTTCTAACCACTTTGCCATTGATGGGACAAAATACTTGATACATGCAAGGAGAAAAGATTGGCTCTGACTCATGGTTTCAGACGTTGCAGTTCATGGTGTGCTGGCTCCAAGAAACACTGTAGTGGAGGTAGGGTGCCCGCTGCATGGCAGCCACAAAAATAGAAACAGAGGGAGAGAGCCGGAGAGCAAGAGAGAGTGTGCTGGGGGAGAGGTGGGTAGCAGGTCATGTCCTTCACAGGCACACCTGCTGTGACCTGCTTCCTCTTACTGGGTACCCTTTAGTGCCCCATTCTGGTAGGCTTAATTTATTTTTTAATTTTTTTATTATTATGGGTGGCTCATCCTGCCCTGGGGGTGTGGCTGGCGCAGCATGTGGTGCCAGGGATTGAACCGTGGTCCCTGTGGTTGCCTAAGCTTGCCTAAGCAGGCGCTGTACACTGCTGAGCCATCTCACTGGCCCTGTTAGGATTAATTTATGATGAGGTTGGTACTCTCGTTATCCAGAAACCTCTGTTGGCCCTACCTCTAAACATTGCTAAATTGGGGATCAGCTAGTGATACATGGGCCTTTGAGGGACCTTTCATATTTAAACCTGTCTCAGTTACTCTTCTCTCATTGCTGGGACAAATACCCAGCACCCAAAATGAAGGAAAGAAAGGTTTATGGAACTCACAGTTTGTGGAGGTTTCAGTTCATACTCAGCTGGCTCCAAGGCAGAGTGGCACAGGGCAGAGTACATCAGTTCCTGGTGGCGGCAAAGAGCAAGAGGAGCCAGGGGAAGAGTAGCAGCAATGATGACAACGGAGAGTCTGTATCTGTCTCACTTATGTTACATTCAGGTTCTCTGCCCCTGGTTAGGCGTAGCACTCACACCCATAATCCCAGCAGTACTAAAATCTATCATCCCAGTGGATCACCCATTATCCCAGTGGATCCTGAGTTAATCTCAAACTCTGGAAGTCTCTGCCACTTGACTGCATAAGGCTTTAGGGGGACAACTAGACACAAACCATACCAAAACCTTAACATGATGTGAACAAGCAGGCTCATGCCAGCCACATGGTACCCTTTCCTTCCCCACTGCTAAGACAGGAAGCAGGCCTGTACTGGATATGTGTTGTGCATCTTGTGTTATCGTCTCTAACATGACAGCAGGCCCATGCTGGACACACGACCTTACCCCACTTCTGCAGCCAAGTAGGTCTATGCAGGATCCCCCCCCTCCCACCCAACATAAGCAAGCAGGCTCCTGTGGTGCTCTCTTCGATGTAAGAGTGTGACCACCTAACAACTCTCAGTGAACTCTACATTTTGTTTTCCCTTAGCATAGACAAGTAGAGGCAAAGACTAGCCAGTTGCCCTAATCCTAGATGAAGACAATGCCTAGGGAAAGAAGGGAGCAAACAAACCCCATGAATATTAAGTCTGACAGTCTCCCCAAACCCACTGGCCCATGACCTACATCAGGGGACCAGGGGACTGGTTGCCTTTCATCAACCAATGGGAGCAAAAGCATGCCTTGGTTTGGACAGTAACCACAGTCAGGGGTGCATGGACAGAGGGGTGTGTGGTGTAGGGAGGCTGTCTAGAGAATCCACAGGCTGTAAAGTTAGGTGGAGAAAGTCATTAAGTGGTGGATACTAAGACTACAGATCCTAGGGAAAAAAAACATTCATTCAAAAATATGTGAATTTTTCTTTGACTTTTTTTTATTATTTTATCTGTCACTAGGTCTTTGGGGTTTATCTTCCCCTTTTTTCATCTTTCAGTTTTTTTTCTATGTTGAACTTTCAGTTTTTTTCTCTTCCTATCTTTTATTTTCTGTGTTTTGCTGTTTATTTGTTTACTTTTTTTTCTTTGCTTGTTCATTCTGCACTTTTAACATCCTTCATCTCTTTTTTTTTTGCACGGAACCGGGGATTGAACTCAGGGCCTTACGCTTGCCAGGCAAGCATTTATTCTACTGAGCTATCTCCCCAACCCCTAACATCCTTTATCTCTTTACCAGGACCCCATCTTACTTTTTTCTTCTCTTTTGTAGCTCATTGATTAATTTTCCCACTTTATTTTTCATTCTCTGGTTTTTCACCCCCTCTACTGTAATTAGTATAACTACTAAGGTTTTTTTGTTTTGTACTTTTAGGGCAGGTTTACAGGATATTCAGGGTCTCACTACTAGATCAGGCTCATAGTGATCTGCCTGTTTCCAGCGTCCCAAGAGCTGGGATTACAAGTGCAGCACCACACCCAGTCTCAATTGCCTTCTCTGAGTTATTTGGCTGGTCCTATAACTACTAAGCTTTATGAATCTCTAGATTGCTTTAAATAATGTTATGGTATCATTGTTGAATGCCTTTCTACTGTTAGAGGTAGTTTCATTTACTAGGCATTTATTATAGGTTTTTTCGTCTTAATATTCATACGATAATTATATACCCTTTTTTCTGTGTTTAAGGATGGTACATTAGTAGTTCTTAAGATTTTCTTCTTTTTTAAATGAATTTGATACAGAGTCTCATTATACAGCTTAGACTCATAGTGATCCTCCTGTTTTCAGCCTCCCCAGTGCTGGCATCACATCCGTGCGCCACCATGCCCGAATTCAGTTGCCCAGCTGAGGGCACCTTGGGGAGGAGCTGGTGCAGCTTGTGGTACCCGGGATTGAATCCCAGGCCCAACACTTGCCTAATCAGGCACTTAGTCTGCTGAGCTGTTTCACCAGCTCTCCTTAGTCTGCTGAGCTGTCTCGCCAGCCCTCTTTAGAATCTGTTAACTTGTATTTATTTTTTACATTATGGCTGGCTCAGCCTGCCCTGGGAGTGGGGCTACTGCAGCATGTGGTGCTGGGGATCGAACCGCAGTCCCTATGGTTGCCTAAGCTTACCTAAGCAGGTGCTTTAGACTGCTGAGCTATCTTGTTGGCCCCTTTAGGATTTGCTAATATTCAGTTTGTTTTTGATCTTATAATTTATTTGTTTATTTATTTGGTACACAGTCTACAGGGTCTCACTAATTGGACTTGTAGTGATCTGCCTGTTTTCAGCCTCCCCAGAGCTGGGATTACAGGCATGTGCCATCACACCCAGTCTCAGTCCCCAATCCCTGTCTCAGTGTGCCCAGGGGCCAGGGCCAGCATTGTATGCCAAGGAACAAAAACTGCATTCTGCCTAAGCAGGTACTTTAGTCCACTGAACCATTTGGCCAGCTCTTTGATCTTATATTTGATGCTGATTTTGTTACTGTAGCCAAGGTGAGATAGTTGTCGGTATTTATTGGTTTTATGGGGATCCCAGAGTCTGAATTGCCTTGGGGTTATTAACAACATAGCTACCCATTCCTGGAGAATTGGTACTGGGCCACATATGCTGCATATGTGGCCCAAATAAATGATGCATATTCATACCAAATAAATGAGGGTGGCTCTTCTGGTATGGAGAAAAAGGCCAGTAGTTAGCCATGCTCAAAAGACATCACTGAAAAATAAACATTAACTAAAGAAGTCTTTATATTAACAACAAAGCATTCCATTATAGTCAACCCAAAGCCTAAACACAAACAAACAAGAGAACAAATGAACGTGAGAAAACAAGGCAACAAAATGCCTCTAAAACCCCAACTGCCCCAAAACTGATCCAAGGGGCAGTGGTGGGAAGGAAATCAAAAGCCACATACCTAAATTACTCTAAGTGATATCGGAAGATAATAAAACAGGTCAAATGCGCCTTTAGCAAGCTCGCAGAAGGTATTAGCCACTCTGTAGAAGACACTAGTAAAAAGCTATCAGCACTGTATAAAACAGTGCAAAACATGAATCAACAGTATGTAAAATAATTAAGATTCCATAAAGAGCTTCCAATAGAAAGCCAAGAGATTAAAAAATTCTACCAAATGAGTGGGCAGCAGAAGTGATGAATAAGTAGCCTAGTATGGTGGTGCACGCCTATAGTCTCCGCACTCAGGAGGCTGAGACAGGAGGATTGTCATGAGTTCAAAGCTTGTCTGGGGTATATAGTGAGTTCAAGGCCAACTTGAACTACATAATGAGACTGTGTCTCAAAAGCCAAAACCAAAGAAATGACCAATGTAAGGACCAAGTGTTGGAGACAGGGCTGACAGGACTGTTGTCAGTGACCAGTTGATACCTTAAGAAGAAGAGAACTTGAAAAGTGGATCCAACAGCTCCTGGCTGATACAATGCTAAGATTAAGAGTAATTAGTGAAAAAAAATTAGAGGACATCTATCACAAGTGGCATAAAAAAAATTTTACTGAAATAATACCGAAAACTTGCCAAATAAGGCAGAACAATTTAACATATTGATAAACGAGGCATATAGAATCTCAAATCTATC
This sequence comes from Capromys pilorides, assembly GCA_004027915.1. Lineage (NCBI taxonomy): Eukaryota > Metazoa > Chordata > Mammalia > Rodentia > Capromyidae > Capromys > Capromys pilorides. The sequence continues at coordinate 5,118 of PVKN010007971.1, forward strand.
AGAAAAGAACCTCTCATTGATATATAATCTATCAGAAAAGAACCTCTCATTGATATATGATAGTCAGAATCCTGGAAGTCCAACACAAGAGCAGAATGTTAAAACTGGCTAGAGAAAAATGACAAATCACTTGTAAGGTAATCCCACTAGAATTATAGCAGGATTTTCAACATAAACCTTAAGGGCCAGAAGAACTTGGAGAGAAGTGTTTCAAGTCCTAAAGCAAAACAGTTTCCAACCAAAGTTAATATATCATGCAAAACTATCTTTCACACTTGAGGGAGAAGTAAGATATTTCCATGATAACGCCTAACGAAATTCATGATCACCCGTTGAGCACTCCAGAAATTGACAAGGATATCCCAGGGAGAAACAGTGAACCTCCAAATGACAAAAGGTTTAATAGAGTGAATACAGAGATAGAATGATCAATTAAATAGAAGGAAAAGATAATCAGTAACAAGAAAATAAAGCAGTGACAAGAATAAGTTAATAGCTATCTTAATGTGATTGGTCTCAATTTCCCAGCCAAAAGACACAGATTGAGGCTGGGGACGTAGCTCAGCAACACAGCACATGCCTGGCAAGCATGGGGCCGTGAGTTCAGCTTCTGGTACCAAAACAAATGAGCAAAAAGCCATAGATCGGCAAAACAAATCCAGAAAAAAAGTTCCGCACTATAACATATACAAGAAACATTTAGCCCAAAAAAGAAACTCAATCTAAAAAATCTAAGGATAGAAAACAATATTCCATATAATGGCAAGCCTGAAAAGAGCAGATGTAGCTGTTCAAGCCAAAAATGATCAAAAAGAGACCAGGTCACTATATCTTGGTTAAAGGAACAATCCAATAGAAAGAGATAATAATGATTAACATATATGTACCAAACAGTAGTACACCCAGCTACATAAAACAAGTATTATTGGGCATAAAGGACCAGGTAAACAATATAGTAACCCACTAATGACTCAGTTCCCACTAATACAAATAGACAAACTGGACAAGAGTCAACAAAAAATATTGAGTTAAAATATTTGAACAAATAGACTTAAGAGATACCTATACGATGTTCCACCAAACAATAAAAGAATACATGTTCTTCTCAGTAGAAATATGGGATATTCTCCAAAATAGACCACATACTAGTGAATAAAGCGAGGGTAAGTAGATGTAAAAGATTTTACACCATGCATATTATCAGATCATAATGCAATGAAACTAGAAACAAAAGCAAATTAGGCAAATGTGTGGAAACTAAATAAACAGTGGTACAGAAGAACTCTAAGAACTAATACACTTTCTAGAACTAAATAGTAATCCCACATAACAGAGTTTATGGGACACAATGAAAATGAGAGGGAATTTTATAACTGTGAATGTCCATATCACAAAAACAGCAAGCCCCAGTAAATCCTACAGATGCCTCTCAGGGTCCAACACAGACCCTTGAGCCTTCTCTCACAGGATTCATTGGACCCCCAAGACACCTTTTTGCACACTTCCACATCTGGCTCTGTAGGTGACCATTGTATATCTTGTAATTTTTTTTTCTTTTTATGTATTTGGAACAAGGTCTCACTACATATATCAGACTTGTAGCAATTCTCCTCTTTTCAGCCTCTCGAGTACTAGGATTGCAGGCACATACCACCATTCCCAGTCTCAATTGCCATGTCAGTGTGCCCTGGGGGTGGGGCCGGCATGGCACAACGGGGATCGAACTCCAGCCGCTTCTCTGTACCTAAGCAGGTGCTTTAGTCTGCTGAGTTATCTGGCCGACCCTGTAAATTTTTATATATTCGTGTGTCCTATGTTAAGTCTGTTTTCTAGTAAACACTGACTTATATAGTGCCTTAGCCAATATAACCAAAAGTGGAGAGGAAAAATTCAAATTAGTGCAGCTAGAAATGATAAATGTGAAATCACAACTGACATAGCTGAAAAAAAAAAAAGATTATTAACAACTGTCTTGTATGCTAGTAAGTGGGAAAATTCAGAAGATATGGATAGATTCCTAGATGTGTGTGAATCACCAAACTTGAGCCAAGAAGATTTAGAAGCCCTGAATAATCCACTAACAGACAATATAATTAAAGCAATAATTTGAAGGAAAAAAAAAAGCATACTGACTAAAACAGGCCCAGATTCAGATGGACTCGCTGCTGAAATCTAGAAAACTTCAGGGGGGATGTAATAGTAACATTCCTCCACCTCTTTAGTGTAATTGAAAAGGGAGGAGTACTCTTAGGTTTATTCTTGGAGCTACCATTACCCTAATTCCAAAATCAGATGAGAACTTAATAAAAAATAATTGTAGATCAGTCTTAAATTAATACAGATGCAAAAATCCTCAATAAAATACTGGCTAACAGTGCAGTGAACCATCAAAAAGGTCATACATCGTGACCAACTAGGCTGCATCCCTGGGATACAAGGATGGTTCAACACACACAAATCAATAGATGTAATACATTGCATAAAAAGAAGGGTAAAAATCACATAATTGTCTAAATAGATGCAGAAAAAGCCTTTGACAAAATCCAGCATTCTTTCTTGATGAAAACACTGAAGAATTGGGCATAGCAGAACCTTATCTCATTCTGATAAAAGACGTTTATGATAAGCCTACTCCCAACATACTAAATGGGGGGGGGGGGGATTTAAAGCTTTTCCTGTGAAATCAGGAGTGTAACAAGGGTATCTGCTATCTCCATTCCCGTTGAATGTAGTACTTGGGACATTAGTAAGCGAATTAGGGAAGAAAAAGAAATAAAAGGGACATATGTGTATAGAAAAGGGAGAAGTCTTGCAATAATTATTGTTGCAAATGATATGATTTTTCTTCATAAAAGACTCAAGAAAATCCACTAAAAAACTCCTAGAATTAATAACCAAATTTAGCAGGGCACAAAATCATACAAAAATAGCATTAATGTATGATAATAATGAGCCCGCTGAGAGAAAAGTTAGGAAAAAAATACCATTCACAGTAGCATCAAGAAAAATTATATCCTTAGAAATTAACAAAGTAGGACCAGAGATGTAGCCCTGCAGAGTGCCTGCCTGGCAAGCATGAGGTCCTGAGTTCTGTTCCCAGTACCAAAAAGAAATTAACAAAGCAAAACTTCTACAAAGAAAACTACAGTACTCTTAAAAGGATGTTGAAAAGGACATCAGAGAGACCTGCAAGTAAAAGTGGGACAGAAGGAGTGTTGCGGGACCAGCAGCTAGCCGTGTGGCCTCTGCATGGGTGACTGGCAGGGCCTGCGTGGCCAGGGTCTGCAGAGGATTCAAAATGACCAACAAAAAACTTCTTCCTGGTTCTGCTAGTGAAGCAGAGTTCAAAGTTGTGGTGCCAGATGGGTAATTCTAAGATGGAAACAGTATGAAGCAAATGTTCAAGCTCTGGAGGGTGAGGAACACCCATCTTAACTCAAATTATGTAACTGACAAGGATCTGCATGCAGGAAAAACATCCTCATAATGTGGATAGCACCCAAGGCACAGGAGATGCAAGAGTGGACTGCTCTAGTTCAGTACCTCATGCAAATCCTGCAGCCCTTGTTGCCCAGCTGAGTTTTTCTAAAAATGAAAGGTGAACTGGAACAGACCAAAGACAAAGTGGAACAAGCTCAAGATGAGTACCTGGAAGTTTACGCATGATAGGTAAATAACTTGTACTCCCCAGTCAACTTCCTTGAGGTGAGTGGGAGACAGCTCAGTGGTCTAAGCGCCTGCCTGGCAAGCATAAGAATCTGGGTTCGATTTCCAGTACAGCGTGCTATACCACCCTGGAAGCCTGGGTGCTCCATACTGGCCATCAAAACTGAGCATAGTGGCGCACGCCTCTAATACCAGCACTGGGAAGGCTGAGACAGTAGGATCACCCTGAATCTGAGCTGTGTATTGAGACCCTCTACCAAATAAATAAATAAATAAATGATTAAAAACTTAAAAAAAGACTTCTCTGACAGTCGTACTACGAGAAATCTGTGGTGGGACAGCTGAGTACTCGTTTCCACACAAAGTCTTACTGAGGTTAAAAAAAAAAAGCCACGTTATTATACTGTGCAGTTTATAATGGTTAATGTAAAACTTACCAAGTGAACTTTGTGTTTCAGCTTTTTTGTCCCCCCACCCCTTGCTTCACAGGCTTGATGCCATCAGGCTATTCCAAAGAAGAGGCCACCTTCAGAAAATTCCCCTTCTACAACTTTTAGACACTTGAGAAATGTTTCTGTTTGAAGAAAATAGAGGGAGAAACAGAAGTCTTTAGTCTGTGTCTGTAGACAGTTGGAGGATTGAAACCCTACAGAGATGTCAAATCATGAATTGACTGTGTAAAATTCCAATTAAAAGTAAACCCAGAATATTTGTAGCTCTTAACCTTGAGCCCAGTGACTGAGAGACACTATATGTCACCTCCCCAAGGAGACTGTGGACTTTGATTGTTGTTGAACTTCTGGGTCAAAATTCAAATGAAGTGAATTTTGCCTTTAAAATATTTATTACTAAGGACAACTTTAATAATCGTGAGACAAATAACAGATGTTGGTAGAGTAGCACTTATATTTAACCATTTAGCTTAGGGCTCTGTATTACTTAATAGACTCTACATCAATACATTTTTTTAAGGGAGTACAAATTAGAATTAAAACAAAAAATTACAAGTGAGAAAGAATTTCACTTAACAGAGTAATATGAATTTCACAGTATTTGTTCTAATACATAGTATTGTCTTCTATTCATTTATTCATATTATCAGATATATGCATGCAAAATTGGAAGAAGAAAGAAAAAAGTATATAGGAAGTTAAGAAGAGAAAAAGTACAAACAGTTGAAAAGAAGTAGACAAAACAAATGAAGCATTAAGCGCTCCTTTCTGTAGACCAGCAGCTGGTCTACAGTTGTCCAAACCATGCTGTTTACGTACATAGATAAATGTCCATCCCCCACTCCGTCTCCTGTCCTCCTCAACTAAGTAGCTCTTTCCTTTTGAATAAGTTCATTCCCTTTCCCTAGTATCTATGGTACCCTTCAGATTCCATTTTTCTCTTTCAGGGTTCTCACACTAAAGAGACAATATGATGTTTGGACATGCGGGTCTGCTTTATTTCACTCAGAGTATGTTCTCTAGTTGCATCCATTTACTGATAAAGGACTGAAATTTATCCTGTTTTATAGCTGAATAATACTCTGCTGTGGAAAAATACCACATCTTCTTGATCCATTCTTCAGTTGATGGGCATCTGGGTTGTTTCCAGGATTTAGCTATGACAAATTACATTGCTATAAATACGGATGCACATACATCACTGTGCTATGAGGTTGTCAGTTCTTCTGGAAAAATATCCAGGAGGAGAATAGCTGACTTGAGTGGGACCTCCAATCCTACATTTTTAAGTAATCTCCATAATGATTTCCATAGTGGTGATATGAGTCTACACTCCCACCAATAGTGCAGAAGAGTTCCCTTTTTCTCCACAGCCTCTCCAGGTTTTTTTGGTTTTTTTTTGTGAGACAGGGTCTCACTATGCAGTTCAGGCTGACTTTGAGCTCACTTTTTGTAGCTCAGTCTGATCTTGAACTTGCACTGATCCTCTTGCCTCAGCTTCCCAAATGCTGGGATTACAGGCATGCGCCACCATCACCTGGTTCCAGCATTTGTTATTGGCTGACTTCTTGATGTTAGCAATTCTTTCTGGGATGAGATGGAATCTCAGTGTTGTTTTAATTTGCATTTCTCAAATGACCAATAATGCTGAACATTTTTTCATATATTTACTTGCCATTTGTATTTCTTCCTCTTAGAAGTGCTTTTCATCTCAGATACCCATTTTTGGATTGAGACTTTGAACTTGGGTGAGGGGGGTCCTGATTTTTTTTAATTCTTCACATGTTCTAGATAGAAGGCCTTTGTTGGAGGGATAATTGGCTATAATTTTTTTCCCAGTTTGTGGGTTTTCTTTTTATTCTGTTGGAGATTTTCCTTGAAGTGCAGAAACTTTTCAAAAAGATGAGATCCCAGTAATCAGTATTGTTTTAATCAATGGTTTTTTGAATGGTTGAAAGAGTTGTAGATAATCTTAACTAAGGACTGTGCAAACATAAAAGAGTTGTATCAAATGTCAGGCTTAAACATGTTGGCTGTGGTGACACTCACTGCGTTGGATTTTTCTTTTTCTTTTTTTTTTTTTTTTTGCGGTATTAGGGATTGAACTCAGGACCTTGCATTATATTTTTCAATAGTGAATTTTATGGGTCTAGCCAAATAGCTCAGTGGATTAAAGCACCTGCAGGCAGACACAGGAGCCAGGGGTTCAATCCCCAGGCCTGCCGTGCTGGCCCGGCCCCTGGGGCACACTGAGGTGGCAGTTGAGACTGGGCATGGTGGCTCTTAGGAGGCTGTAAACAGGTGGATCACTACGAGTCCAATCTAGTAGTGAGACCCTGAATTCCCTGTAGACCCTTCCCTAAAATACAAAAAAAAAAAGTGAATTTTATGAAACCCTCATCCCATTCAGCAGGCACATGTTAAAAAAGTATTGTCTTTGGTGTTAATGGGAGAATGTGTTCCTTCATTGTATTTGGGGCTTTTGTGTTAACATTTCTGATACTAAATTAAATGTGCCTTGGAAAAAAAGGACATTAGAAATTAGAAAGATATCCTTTCTATGACTAAGCAGAACCAATATCGTTAAAATGGCCACTCTTCCAAAATTGATATACAGTTTTAATACAGTCCCAATCAAAATAGCAATAGCATTTCTCACAAAACTATAGAAAACCATGGCAAGATTCATGTGGAACTAGAAGAGACCCAGCAGAGCAAGAGCAGTCCTGAGCAGCGCATCAGAGTGGAAGGCATCACAGTCTTGCACTTAAGGTTATGTTACAAAGTGACAATGATTAAGAAAAAAAAGCATCATATCCAAAAACAGATGTGGATCAATAGAGCAAAATCGAAAAAGTGAAAAGGAAGAAGAAGAAAAAAAAGCTTATTCCATTATTTGCTATTTTTTCCTCTTCTTTATGTATATAGTCCAGGGTCTACAGGGTATCACTACACAGGTTGGACTTGTAGTGATCCTCCTGTTTTCAGCCCCCCCAAAAGCTGGGATTACAGACACACGCCACCATGCCCAGTCTTAGTCACCCTGTCCATGCGCCCTTGCGGGTGGAGTTGGCATGGGGGATTAAATCCTGGACTCTGCTCTTGGGACTGCCTAAGCAGAGTTATTTGCTGTTTGACAAAGGAAAAAACGTGCTTTGGAGGAAAGATAGCCTGTTTAACAAACAAATGTTGGAGGGAAAATTGTCCATTTGTATGCAGAAAATAGAATCTGTACTCATGCCTTTGACTATGTGCTAAACTAAATATGGATCAAGGAATTGAATGTTGGAATGGAATGTTTAACCTGCTGGACAATAAAATAGGTAAAATTCTTGAAGGCATTGGTGAGGACTTCTTGAACTGAAACCCACTTACATAGGAAATAGTACCCAGAATCAACAAATGGGATCTTACAAAATTAAAAGACTTCTGTAAAGCAAGAAAAACAACCAACAGAATGAAAAGACAACTAACAGAGTAGAAAAAACAAAATTTGGTAGCTGTTCTTCAGATAAAGGAACAATATGTAATATATATATATAGTGTGTGTGTGTGTGTGTGTGTGTGTGTGTGTGTGTGTGTGTGGTACTGGGGCTTGAACTCAGGACCCTATGCTTGCCAGGTAAGTGCTTATTCTATTGAGCTATCTCCCCAGCCCCTGGAATAATATCTAGAATATGTAAAAACTAAAAAAAAGAGACCTCCCCTCAAGTAAAAGACTCAATCAAGAAATGGGCAGCTGAAATGAATGTTACTTTACCTAAGAAGCACAAATGATTAATAAATATGTTTAGAAATGTTCAACATTGCTGGATATTAGAGAAATCTCAATTAGAACAGTATACTGGTTCTAGGCGCCTGGCAGCCATGGTTTACAGTGCAGTTATGGCCAAGTCCAAGAACCATACCATGTATAACCAGTCCCGAAAATGACACATAAATGGCATCAAGAAACCTCGGTCACAAAAATGTGAATCTCTAAAGAGGGTAGATCCCAAGTTTCTTTGGACCATGTGTTTTGCCAAGAAGCACAACAAGAAGGGCTTCAAGAAGATGGAAGCAGACAATGCCAAGGCCTTGAGTGCGCACACCGAGGCTGTCAAGGCCCTCGTCAAGCCCAAGATCATCCCAAAGGGAGTAAACCGCAGGCTCGCTCGACTTGTCTATATTGCCCATCCCAAGCTTGAGAAGTGTATCCATGTCTGCATTGCCAAGGGTCGCAGGTCTTGCCTGCCAAAGACCCGGGCTCCAGCCAAGACCCACGCTCCAGCTTCTGCTCAGTCCAGGCTCCCAAAGAAAGATGCCCAGGCCCCCAAAGGTACCCAGCCCCCCGTGAAAGCTCCACAGTAAAAGCCTCTTATATGCTGATATAAAAACAGAAGGACTGGTGTGACCCCTGGGGTGCCATCTGTGGGGGGCTGGTGCCCTCCTGTACTCTTCGTGCAAACCTGAGGCAGCAAAAATAAAATAAATTAGAACAATACTGAGATTCCATCTTACCCTAGAAATAGTGACCATTTCCAAGAAATCAAATGATAACACAAAGAAACTTCTGTGTTGTTGGGAATGTAAACTAGTACAACTACTATGGAAATCAGTTTATAGAGTCTTCAAAACAACTGATGCTATAAATTCCACTTGATCCATCTGGAGGGGGAAAGAGGGGAATGAGAAGCGGAAGTAAGGTGTAGCGGCATGCACCAGCTCCCCACCAGGAGCGGAGCATAAGCATTGTGTACTGCAAACTTTTACTAGTAAACATTTCTTCTCCGTGGCACAAGTGCCTGCCTGGCAAGTGCAAGGTTGTGAATTTGAACCCCAGTCCTGAAAAAAAAAAAATTAAAAATATTTAAAGCAGCATCCCTTAGTAGTCATTGAGGACTGATACAGGGACGGCACATAATCAACTTGGTTCAGGTTTAGAAGGATTCAAGAGAAAATGTAAAGTTTAGAATAAAGCCTAGTATATGAGTCCCTGGGAGTAAGCTATGGTGCTGAGGAAGGAAGTGACATCAAGTACAGGGATCTGGTGCTTTTGTGTCATGGCAAACAACTTAGTGTGTTTGGAAAACAGACCCTCCATTTAAGGTGGAAAAGGTGGGGGCTGTTTTGTATGTTGTGGGGAGCCCACAAAAAACCTAAAGCAGTGAATGACATTATTGGCTGTTTCCCAGGAGGACTGCACTGGCAGTTGTAGAGTAGGAGAGCTCCGTGGCAGGGAGGTCGGCATTTGGCAGTTGGAGCAGTCATGAGACAGTGTGGCAGGAACCAAGGCAGTGTTCCAAACTCCAGGCGTTCCCAGACTGCTCTGTGCAGCCTTTGGTCTTCGTATCCATTCGTGTTATTATTAACTTTAAAGAATACCAACTTTTTTTTTTATTATATATATATAACTTTTTTTGTACATATTATCAAAGTAAAAATAGCAAATTAAAAGTAGTTGTTGCATCACACATTTTTATCATCAAATCCTTCTTTTTTCTCTTGTAAGCCAATCAATTATTTGAGAGAGAGTATAGCAGTAACTGAAGTTATGTTAGAAGTAGCACAAATCTAAAAGATAAGAATGACAGGTATTCCAATCATAATTTTAGTGTTACCCACTGCTATCCTCAGTGTGAAAAATATTTTGGTGATTCTTAGGCATCCTGTGCATATAAGTGTATGATTTTGCTCCTGCCAGGTTTCCATTCAGCTGTGTTATGTCTTTCCATTTTTATTTCTTCTTTAGAGTTCTTAACTAGGGAGACTATACAATATTTACATATGTAGGTCTGGTTTAGTTTGTTTCACTTATGAGTATATGTTCAAGATGCACCCACTTATATATGAAGTCTTCTAGTTTATCATTCTTTAGAACTTTTCTAATTTAATACACTTGTTTTTAAAAAGGAACTTCATCAGTGATGTTATAGCCTATGATAGTTTGCTATTTCAGAGATGGCACAGTCCTAAGTTATAACCAGGGTTTGCAAAAGTAGGAGAGTCATGGGTGTTTAAAGGGTCACCGAGCTGTGAGGTTAAACATGGGAAAAATCCTCCATGTAAACACTGACTTTGCTTAGAACAATGAAGCTGTTGTGGACACACAGCCAAGTGCCCAGAGTCTTGATCAGTGTGTGCTCAGTCAATGGCTAGTGACAAGAATGAGGAGAAGATGGTGTAGCTGGATTTCAGAAGAGATATTCTGTAACAAATTTGGAGGAGTGACAGTCCAGAGGAATTGGAAGGAGTGAGGCAGGAGCGTTGTCTCTTGACCGTGGCTTCTGATTTTAAAGAATAAGCAGTTTCTACTTGAAAGAGCTGCAAGAGGAGTGAATCCATGGGGGAAAGCCAAGATTTAAGAGGAGACCACATGCTGTGAATAGAGAATATGTGAGCTTCCTGGGAGCCATAGGACTGAACAGAAAGCCTCGCTGACTTTACTAGCTAGTGAGTTCACATGGATCTCCTCTCATGTACATGCCAGTAATTGCTGACAAAGAGAAAAATAACTGTAAAATATTTTTTGAACAACGAGACTTTGAATGAAAAGGATATTAATGAAAGCTGAATGTCATCAGTGATACACTGAAACTTTTTTAATCCCATACTTTTAGTCAGTATAATAGAGAATTATGTCACTGCATTTAGGTGATTGCTTTCATATCCCATTGTAATTCCTCCATTGCCTCTTGGGGTACAGTTTTCGGTATAATTCTATAGTGGTTACTCTAGCAATCAAATAATAATACCAAGAAACTTCTGTGTTGTTGTTGGGAATATAAAGTAGTACAACTACTATGGAAATCAGTTTAGAGAGGCTCCAAGACAACCAATGCTGTGAATTCCACTTGACCCATCTTGAGGGGGAATGGGGTGGGGGAAGAGGATGAAAAGAGGAAGTAAGATGATTAGAGTACAAGTCCTTATCACTGGTCAGAGTCAATATTGAATTACTTCACACAAAATGTGAGACCTTGCAGCCATGAGAATCTGTTTGTCCCTGCCCATCTTTTCTGCTGTCAATGTCTTATATTTTAATATGTTCCAGTTTGTATATCCCACAGTAAAATTTGTCATTTCACTTTAAATAGAGACATTTTACCATTTCTATTATTGGACTGTCTTAGTTACTCTTCTGTCATTGCTGGGACAAACACCTGAAACTCAAAATGAGGGATGGAAAGGTTTATTTAGCTCACAGTTACTGGAGCTTTCAGTCCATATTCAGCTGGCTCCAAGGCAGAGTGGCACCTGGCAGAGGGCAACCTTCCATGGCAGTGGGCAAGAGCAAGAGCACAGGGAGAGAGCTAGCAGCAGCTCAGGCAGCTAACTTCTCTTCTTACCTTACATTGTAATGCAAATCACCTGCCCCAGGGGAGGGGCAGCACCCATTTCCACAATAATCAATTATAAATTCCAGAAGCAGCCCCATAACTGCATGAGGCTTTGTGGGGGGACACCTGTACACAAACCGAAACATGGACCAAGTTTCCATCAGGTGTCATTTCCTTTAGCCTGAAGAACTAACCTTGGCATTTTGTGTAGCTTACGGAGAACAACTTCCCAGTTTGGTTTATCTTTTTGCACTTGATCGTATCCTTATCTTTGAAAAGTATTTTCTTGGATATAGAATTCTGGACTGAGAATTTTTTCTTTCAGAATCTTGAAGAACGCCATTCCTTTGCCCTTTGCCCTTCATTGCATCTGATAATTGTTGTCCTAAATGTAAGTCTTTTTTTTTTTTTTTCTGGCTGCTTTGAAGATTTCCTCTTTGTCTTTGGTTTTCAGCATTTCAGCTATGATATGCCTAGGTATGATTTTATTTGTTCCGTTGGGATTTGCTGAGATTTTTAGATCTTCAGGCTAGTAATTTTCTGTAGATTTAGGCATATATCCTTTTGTTCTTTGTTTCTGTGAGACAAGATCTTACTGTGTAGTTCAAGCTGGTTTTAAACTCACTATGTAGCCCAAGCTGGCCTCAAACTCATAGTAATCCTGCCTCGGCCTCCCAAGTGCTGGCCTACCTTTCCTTTATAATAGTTTTTCTAGCCCATATTTTGTTTCTTTGTTCCTGGACTGCAATTTCACAAATATTACACTGATATTATCCCATACATTCCTGGTTTTTTCTCTCTGATACGTTAATTTTGTGTCCGTTACTTTTTTTTTCCCCTTCACGTTGGATATTTTTTGTTAATCTGTCTTTAAGTACCCTGTTGATTTCTTCTGCTCTCTTCAAATTACTCTTAAGACCATTAACTTAAAATTTTATTTCATATAGTATGTGCTTAAGTTCTAAATTACTCTTTTCCTCTCTTTGATTTTACGGTTTCTCACCTGAATTTTCCATCTGCTCCTTTATTATGACTATCATTTCCTGTAAGTCTTTATATTTCTAATAGGTTCTTTAAAGTCTTTGGTCTTAATTCTAACATTTGGGTTATTTTGAAGTCAGTTTTTATCTGCTTTTTATTTTGACTATGAGTCATACTTTTTTTGCTTCACCTGTCTAGAGATTTTTGCTCACAAATAAGACATTGTGAGTGATACATTATAGAAACTGGATTATGGACCATTGGATTATGTTACCTTCCCCTCCTCCAAAAACTTTAATGTGTATGGGGCAGTGGGAGTGAGGATAGCACTAGAGGTTGAACCCAGGGCCTTTACACTGAACTACATTTCTGGCCCATTTAAAATTTTGAGACAGGGTCTTGCTAAGTTACTAAATTGCCCAGGCGGGACTTGAAGTTGCAGATCTCCTTCCCAGCTTCCCAGAGTATTAAGATCACAGGCATGTGCCACCATGCTTGACTAAAAGTGTTGTTGTTTTTTTTAAGTTGGTAAATTATTTGCAGATCATTTGAATTAATGGAAGCTTGGTTTTAGGTTTTGTTACGTCAGGCTTACTTTAATTTTACCTTTAGCCCTAGAGCAAATCTCTTAGTGCTGGGACACTCATTATATGTATTCACTCATTATATATATTCCAGAAACCTATAATTCGGTGGAATTAGGACTCCAAACTCCTTTTCAGGTTTTTGGGCTTTTTTTGTTTTTGTGGTACTGGGGATTGAGCTTAGTGTTATGGGTTCTCAAACAGAGGCCAGACCAGAGACCAAATTAGAATTTAAATTTGAGCCTTTAATACCGAGCTCGGGGCCTTCCTGACTTCAACTCACACAGAAGAGAAGACAGAGAAGCGTGCTGAGTGACAGAGAACAGGGTTTTTATTTTTATTTTTTTAAATTTTTATTTATTTATTTATTTGTTTGTTTGTTTGCTTGTTGTGTTTGTTTCTTTTTATTTATTCATTTTGTGGCTGGCTCAGCCTGCCCTGGTGGTGGCGCTGGCGCAGCATGTGGTGCCGGGGATCGAACTGCAGTCCCCGCAGTTGCCTGAGCCCTCCTAAGCAGGCGCTTTAGACCACTGAACCATCTCGCTGGCCCGAGAACAGGGTTTTTATATAGAAACTACTTTCCACTTAGCACGTACTGATTTTTGAAATTAATCATTTGTAACCTACCAACGCATACAGGCACAATTTACAAATTAACTAGACAGTAAGTTGAGTATAAGGTCTAAATGAACTTCCTCTGATCTTTAGCAGAATGAAATCATTAACTACATTCCTATATGGTTCAACAGGTAGTCAGGCCTAAACTTAAGTATCACTTACTATATAGGGGCTGATTGTTTTAGGCACATATACAGCAACATGAATCACCTTGACTTAGGTTAGTACAATCCAACACATTTGGAGGTTATCAGCTTTTGATCCACACAAATACCATGTCCTATTACCAAGAGCAGTTATAAAAACAACTCATCAATCTCAAGGGGAATTTCCCGGACATGTGGGCTTAAGGTTGTAATTTCTAAACTACTGAGTAGTCTTGAATGCCTTGTTACTAATTCACAAAGAAGTTACCTCAGTGAGTCTGAAATCTAAGTAACCCATTACACTTAGGACCTTGTGCTTGCCAGGCAAGCATTTATTCTACTGAGCTATCTCCCTGGCCCTTTTTTGGGTTTTTTTGTTTGGCTGGTTTTTGGGTTTTATTTGAGGCATTGCTATGTAATAATACAGGCTGGCCTTCAACTTGCTATAAAACCCAAGAACTCACAGTGATCCTCCTGCCTCAGCCCCCCCAAGTGCCAGGATTACGGGCATGAGCCACCATGCCCAGCACCAAACTGTTTCCCTGCCTTGAGCAACAGTTCTCTTCTCCACTCAAGTTTTGTTATTCATTCAGCAGTTTTTCACTGGGTTCCTTGGAACCTTCATACATATGTAGTACAAGGTTGACTAAGGATTTTAGGGGGCTTTTAGTGCTGGTTTGTGGCCTCCGTCTTTTTAGGATTTCTCCCTCTGTGTTGCTAGCCACAATGGCAACCTCAAACTTCTGTCTTCAAGCCAGTAAAACATGCTTTCTGCTTGAATTCCAGCAGCCCAGTGCCTGCCCTGAGAATGCCCGCAGGGAGACAACCCACTTAAACACAGGTTTCTTACTAAGCTGCTGCTTTTCTTTCAAGGATCAAATTCCTTTCAGTTTCTGCCTGCTTTGTGTTCCAGTGCCTTCATAATTATTTTATATAACTTGTCCAGAGTTATCATTACTGTCTGTGTCAAAGTTGAATATGAACTGGTTTCTCACTACCTGCCAGTTGCTATTGGATTGTTTCAACATATACTCTGCAATCCTTTTCAAGTAGCATTATCAATAAAAAAAAGAATGAATATGGCTGCTTGTTGCAGACAGATTGTGAGGTTAACAAGGAGGGTCAGGGTCAGGGGCATCAGTTATAGCATGTAGTACACTTGGAGGTCGTGATCAGAAACACCAGTACACAAGAGGGCCAAAGACCAGGAAAGAGTCACTGGAAGGATATGACTGCAGGTGCTGTGTCAAGCACTTTGAAAAGTCCGTCTGAGAAGTCAGGTCTTCCAGACTTGGAAGACTGGAGTGTGCTGTCTTAAGTGCAGGAGGTCTGCCTATGTACCTGCGTGTTGAGAAGGGAAATTTATAAATAAGTGACTGTACCTGGGCTGTGCCTCTTAGGACAGGCCGTTGTCACCTGGAAGCAGTAGAGAAGCTGACCCTCAACCTTTCTTGTTTGAGCAGGAGTAGAAGGAAAGCTAGAAGTTGGCCTTGAGCTTACATCCAACAGATTGGAAAAGAGGAACAGCATGTTTTAGTACTGTTCTGTGAGGAAGTTTTTGCCCAAATCAGAAAAATCAAGAAAAATGTAGTCAGTTTTTTGTAAACTAAATATATTCAGTTGAAGGAACTATTTCTTATCCTGGTTCATGTGCTTTATAATTTGCAAGATTAGAAAAGTACATTTTTTAATTAAATAATAATGAGATGAGAAAGTGGTTTTTAGAGAAGGTTCTTAACATTAAAAGTTGTTAACTGCATCCCAGTCCCTTCCCAAATTAAAATTTGTTTTTTTGAAATATTGATAGTTTATAGGATCTAGAAGTTTGAGAAACTATTTGAGAAGTATATAAAGAAATTTTTTAAAGATCACTGTGGCCACTTTTGCAGTGATGTGTAGTGAGGACACCTGAGATGGGTGGAAACCTGCCAGCGCTGAACTTGCCATTTTCCCTGGTGTTCAATCCCTGGGCTCTCCAACCAAAGCGGTTGAGATCTGCAGTGTGAGGCCTGCCATGTGCCTGGCCCCACCATAGTGTGCTGGGGAGTGGAGAGTGGAACTGAGCGTCACAGATGGTGGGGGCCGCTAGCCCACACTTTAACAGTTCTTTCAAGCATCCCCCACTCCTTTCCATCGTTATCCCTGAGAAGTCTTGTGAGAGATCAGGTTTCCTAAAGTGTCAGGGTTATAGCATGCTGCTGCTGCTGCTGCTGCCGCCGCCCCTCACAGCTTGCTCCAAGTTCTTCCACTCTGGCTTTGGTTGAGGTAGCAAGTCTAGACTGTGCTTATACAAAGGCATGGAGTCACAGGTGCCAGGAGGGATTGCTCCTCAGCGTGTGGGGAATTTACACCCTCAATATCATGCACATTTCTGGCTCCACACATGCTGGATTAATTTTAACAGATGGAAAAGAGTTAAGAGAATGACAAAAATGTACAGGTTTTGATTTATGATGAAAGTTGAAAAGAATGTTTTTGTTGGCTGAGCGGCAAAAACTATGGGAAAACAGAGCATGTCTTTGTAAGGAGCATGTCTGGAAGGTATGCAGACCTGAGAAAAAGAAGGGCGCACTGATTAGGAGGAGCCGAGGGAACTGAGATTGACAGGATGCTGTCCAAGATAAGAAAGCCCAGGGTGAATTGTAAGAATGATTTCCAGAACTGAACTCTCTTCCTTTTAGTTCATCTTTCCCAAAACAGCTGGCAGCTCTATCGCATGAGTCACTCGGAGTGGGCGGTTTGATGACTGTATTGACATATGGGGTCAGGTATTTTTATTACAGGGCACGTGCAGACATTTGGAAACTGTGACACCACCAGTGCGACTGTCTTGAACGTCATATTTATGCCTCTGAGCAACAAAGCTGTAGTTTCCTCCTCTTGATTTAGGCAACTTTAAAGGATTTCTTTCTCTCTAGGGAAGCTAGGAGAGATAAGATTTAGATCTTTGGAATGAGCCATGTACAAGTCAGTCCCCCTACTAGCAAAACTTTTGCATTGTCTCATTCCAAAGTCTTACAATAACTTTATTGCTATAATTTTATCTGATGAATAATATAACGGCTACTTTTACCATCACTGATTAAATGCATGCTTCATGTCAGGAACTGTCTCCAGGGTTTACTGTGGACCTGGAAGGGGTGCATTATGGTCTTGTTTACAAGAGGAAAAGCAGACTTAATATAGATGTAACTGGCCCAAGACACAACCAGAAAGTGACAGTTCCAGAATTTGAACCCAGAACTCTTTCTTGCTCTCTCTCACTCTTCCTTTCCTCCACACCCTTGTAGCTTCCCCTCTTACTTCCTTCTATAAACCCACTCCCCCCAGTTTAATCTACTTCATTCCTCAGACCCCCTCCACTGTGGTGTGAGATGGCCGTCTCATGACATGCAGTGGACAGCGGCTACTTTCCAGGGGCAGAGATTTATGCTGTGCTCTGCCTGACACAGTTTGGCCCAGTGTTCAAGCTGTTAGTTTATTTTTGGCATCACTGTCTAACCCTGCCTTTTCCCTTAACCCTCCCCAAAGCATAGGTCTCCACGTGACTCACTGGCAAGGTAGGGATACCCCGAGCTACCGCCTGTTCTCCCCTCTTGTCTAACTCATTTAGACCATCAGTAGACAAATCTGACTTTGTTCCCAGAAAATAAAGGAGATAGTCCTTTGAGTATGGTTGTCCCTGACTTCTCTGTAATACCAGGCTGTGGCCTTAACCTAGTCTCTGGTTCTTGGGTACTTTGTTCCAGTCCACACTGACTCTTTCTGTGGCCGCCGTGTCCTTCCAAACCCGTTGTAGCTGGCACATAACTGGCAGCTAGGAATTTGTGTGTCAGCTGCTTCATTGCAAAGCTCTGCTGTCATACTGACCTGGGTTTGAGTCCTTGCTGTGCTGTTCTCAGATGGCTTGATTTTAAGTGAGCCTCTGTTTCCTTGTCTGTCAACTTGGTATGTAGTAGTGTCTGCTTATATCAGATCATGAGGTTCAGCAAAGTAACTTAACTAAAGCTTTGGCATACAGCTTTAGATGTCAGATGGGTATGACCATTGTTGTTATTAGCTATGAATTAGTTGATGTAGTCTTTTGCATTTCCTGGATTGGTCAGTTCACCATTGATCAGCCTTTATGTTTATAATTTTGTCATTTCTCTCTATAGTCTTATCATCTCTTAGTTTTTAGTCCTATTTCCTTCGGATCCTCTCAAGTAGATGATAAATGTTTTATGTTATTCTGTCTATATCTCTGTCTCCCCTGCCACCTTTTGCCTAAGTAACCACATACAGAATTCAAGATACTATAATTCATAAACATATAGAATGGCCAAATTGTACAACTGGGAGGAATCCGTTTTACCATGAAGAAAAACCTAGTGTAACGAATTTGCTTAGTGGTAGAGCCAAGACTAGAAACCAAGTTTCTTGGAGTCCTTTCTATCATATTGTTTTCCTTAACAAAATTTGAAATATACACACGTACACCATTGAAATGTCATCCACAGTAAGTTGTTTTATCTAACAACATGTTTTCACGTCACTTCCAGTCATGGCAGGGATCTCAAGACCTGATGTTTTGGTGTATTTTCTTCTCCTCAGGCTCTTGGGAATCACTGCCCATTGAAGAGAATGTCTCTGCTTTTCAACATCGTTCTTCATAGAGCAGATACCTGTTGGACAGTCCTCATGATACTAATCACCTCCCTGCCAAGCCTTTCTTTTTTCTCTTCTGTTAACATGAACATCGTGTGTTTAGTTTTTTGGGTTTTTTTTTTTTAATGGCTGGCTCAGCCTTCCCTGGGTATAGGGCTGGTGCAGCATGTGGTGCCAGGGTTCGAACCACATTCCCTGCAGTTGCCTAAGCTTTCCTCAGCAGGCGCTTTAGACTGCTAAACTATCTCGCCAGCCCTAGTTTCTTTTTTGTTTGGTTCAGCCTTGTTTTTCACTGCTAGAGATGGAACCCAGCACCTTGCACATGCTAAGTTCTCTACCGCTGAGCTATATTTATCTCAGCCCATTGGTTCAATTATTTCATCAAAAATAAAAAAATAGCAAATTAACAGCATACACTCGTTACCTAGATGCAACTACTACTAATCTTTCTCTGCGTTCTCTTAAATTATTCTTCATAAACTATTTAGAAATGTAATAGTTACATTTTATGTATGATTCTTGCTCATTTATTTTTTGAAAATCACAGATACCGGGCATGACGGCGCATGCTTGTACTCCCAGCACTTGGGAGGCAGAGGCAGGAGGATCAGTGTGAATTAAAAATCAGCTTGGGCTATAAAAGTGAGCTCAAGGCCAGCCTGAACTGCATAGTGAGACCCTGTCTCAAAAAAAACAAAAAAATAAAAATAAATCACAGACATCATAACATTAAATATATTAGGATGTATCTCAAAGAAGTAGATTTTCCTGGAAAAGCCACAGTAAGAATAATTCTCTAAAATCATCTATTATGTAGTCCATATTCATTTCCCCTATTCATCTCTTGAATGTGTTTTATAGGTTCTTTTAAAACCAAAATCTAATGAAGAACCACACACCATTACATTTGTCTCTCTGAAATCTCTTTAAAGTTTTTAAAAATCATTCATCTATCTATCTATCTATCTATCTATCTATCTATCTATCTATCTATCTATCTATCTATCTACCTACCTACCTACCTACCTACCTACCTATCTGTTTATTTATTTGGTACAGGGTCTTACTATGCAGCTCAGACTCTTAGTGATCCCCTGGCAGCCTCCCCAAAGCTGGAATTAAAGGTGTGTACCACCATGTCCTGTTCTGGGACTGGCACAGTGCCCCTGGGGTTCCAGGGTGGCTTGACATGTGGTACTGGGCATCAAACCTGGGTCCTTGCACTTGCCAGGCAAGTACTTAGACTGCTAAGCTATCTTCCCAGCCCCTGAAATCTCTTTTAATTTAATTTACAATAGCTCATTTTTCCCCTACCTCTACCTTTGTAATGGAATTGACTTTATGAAAAGATCAGGCCAGTTGTTCCATAAAGTTTCTCACATTCTGAATTTGTCTGATTTTTTTTCTTCCTAGGGTCTCTGAGCTTATTTCACTCTACCTGATTTCCAGTATGAAAATCATATTGGAAGGCTTGATTAGATTCCAGTGGAATTTTTTTTTGGCAGGAGCTTTCCCTGGGCAATGCTGTGCCCTTCAAGTAGTGACACATTGAGTCCCTCGCTGATGCCGCGAAGTGTGACGATTGAGCTAGGGTAGTGATAGATATCTCCACTGCTAGGAAACATTCCTTCCCTTATAGCTTGTAATGCATGGGGCAATGCTTTGGCACCATGCAGTGTGCTGTGAGCAGCCATTCATGATCAGTCTGTTTTCTTTCTTAAGGTAGAATTTGTGTTGTGATGTGTCAAGAAAGCCATGTTTACTTGCTGGGTATCAGTTGACAGCTCTGTTGATCCATTTCCTTCCTTGCCCTCCAATCCACTCTGGGAACACTTGGGTCTGTAATGAATTAACTGTCAGACCCAAGGCTTAGCCAGCCAGAACTGGCAGAGACCAAGCAGCGCATTGTTTACAGGGTGGAGGACCCCGCACCAGCCCCTGCAGCGCATACACGAATACCAGGTATCTGTACTCTTCTCATAAACCACTGTTTGGGATCTTGCTTCAGACTGCTGCAGAAAGGAAGGAAGCTTGCTCTTCGAGAGCTGTAGAAGCTGCAGGATGTACAGATGTGAAGTTTGCACTGAGTCTTTCTTAACTAACTGGCTTTCTGTTGGGAGTTTGCATGCGTGCCTGGACTGACTTTTTGAAACAGGATGCCATTTGAATTCAAACACTGCCTGCCTGATTCATGTTTTGGAGTCGGGGGTGGGGTTTCTCCAGGACTTCTGAGAGTGTGTGAGAAGTCTCTAAACTGAAAAGGC
>PVKN010007972.1:6390-25883 GCA_004027915.1 Capromys pilorides
AAAAAAAAAAAAAAAAAAAAAAAAAAAAAGCAGATTCTCAATAGATGTCACCGAAAAAAGAACAGATATAATGAATGAGTTCTTCCTTTACTTTCTACTTAATAGAGATTTCTTGGTAGTCTACTACCTAGCCACATTGGTCATGACTCCAGGATGAAAGACATACCTGTGAATATTCAGCTCCTAACTCTACCCTCCCATTTGCTGTTGCATCATCCATCAGACCTACCCCTGGAAGGATGACTCTAAATTCATCCAAGACATTCACCATCAAGGCGATCCAAACTAATCGACCTAAAGTAGCCTCTCCCAGGGGATGCCCGGTGTGATTTAGTGGTTGAGCACTTGCCTAGTGTGCCTGAGGTCCTAGGTTTAACCTTTAGCACTGCAAAAGTAAATAAATAAATAAACAAATAAATAAATAAGCAAGCAAATAAATCAATGGCAACCTCTTTACCCCAACACTATCACAATAACAGGGTTCACTTTTTTTCTTGGCACTTCTTGCTTGAACGTATCATATCACCCTCATTTTTTTTTAAAAAAAAACAAGTAGCCAATTACTTATTCCTCTCTAGAATAGGAGGCATTAGAACAGGGACCTGGAATTGTTCCTCTGTGCCTGTTTGACACTTAGCACAGGGCTATCTAGCACGAGCAGGCTCATACCAGCAGAAGATAGCTCCATGCTCTAAAGCACCAAGTTTAAGAAAAGCACAGGGACCACGGTTCAATTCCTAGCACCACATGCCATGCCAGCCCCACCTCCAGGGTGGGCTTAGCTGGCTCCCCACACACATACTAGCAGAGTGAGTGGAGAGAGCTGTCTTTCCAACGGTTATCCTTAGTTTCTGTCTGGTTGTCTATTGTTTTTATCTCTATTATACAGGGGTCCTTCTTACTTGGACCCAACAATGGCAATTATATATCTGGTATTGATTCTTATGATATACAAATTTTATTCCCCATCATTTGTAGCTTTCCACCTTGACACAACATTTATGTTCATGTCAAAAGTTCAAACCTTTTTTCTGCTATGTTAACTCTATCCTGTATTAACAAAAATCATGAACATTAACAACAAAGCGGGTGTTCCCTGTCAAACACAAAGTAAACATTATTTATCTATAGAAGAGAAAATAATAGTGTTAGTAACATAATAAAAGATTTCAAGGAGGGACAAGACAACACTACTATTTTCCTAATAACTATAATTCTGTTTTGACTACCTCATCTCTCTATGTGGTATCCTTCAATCTCCTGAAATCCTTTATTTATGTTTGATATTACTGAAAAGAATTTTCCCAGTCTGAGGGAATGAGGGGTGGTTGGTAGCAGACTTAGGAATCCCTGAGTCCAAAGAGTCTAAGCCTGGTAAGCAGATTGGAAGTTAATAAGCACACTGGATCCTACTTAGTCAACAATGGGTACTTCAGATATAAAGGATTCCTGCTTGTGTTATTCATGAACAACTACACAGCCCAAAATCCTTTATGTTGCTGGGATCAAAATATGGCTAGGACGTCCATAATGTCCATAGAACTGTTGTGCAAAACAATGTGTTTCTTTCCTTCAGTATATATGTGCATTCCATTTTCCATCTGGAGAAGTTAAGGTTTTCGTTTTGCAATTAGCTTTGCAGAATTAAGCATTTGTATTGGATGGCTAAAACTGCTTGGCCAAAACTCAGGCACAGGAGCAACTGCAGTGCAAGCCAGCTTACCCAGAAACACTGCACCTTACAAATGTGTTGAAAGCACTGTGTTGCCTTTACAAGTACGTTTGCCCAAGGATAAAGTTCTGTAGTAGGTTAGGTAGACTGGCAAGGCACAGGGTCTATTGTTTCAAATCCTTACAATTCTATTCATGTGAGAACCTTTCAGGCCAGTGTGTGTGTGTGTGTGTGTGTGTGTGTGTGTGTGTGTGCCTGTGTGTCTGTGTGTGTTCCCCAAATTACTACTTAGTTTTGCATCATCTGATCCAGGCAAAGGGTGTTGCCATCATTTTTTCCTTCTGGTTCATCCTTGAAATCTTGTGATCTTTAAAGTCAAGACAGTCTGTTGAACCACACAGGGATGCTGCCCTCTGCTTTACAACACCGCAAGAAAGGAAGGGGCAGCCAACTTTTAAGTCCAGGACTTGCACCTGTTCCCTATTTTAGTAGACCAACAGGAATGTTCAGTCCTGTAAAGTGAATTGCATAAGAAAACTCCAGCTTTACTAGATGGGAAATGAGATATCACTAGACACGACTTAATGGTCTGGCCCCAGCAACCCCTGTTCTCCCGGATTGCTGACAGCATCCCCAGAATTTAAGAGTGTTCTCTTGAGACCTTTCTTCACAGCTCTGGCTTCAGCCACTACCACCAATGGCTCCCATTGTGTTATCTCTAGCCCAGCTCCATCCCCTAAACTTCACACGCAGGTTAAGAGGTGAATGCCCCACCTCCTCTGGACCATTATATCTACTTCTCCTGAGCTTTTCACTTAATTACAGACATAGCCACTCACCAAATGACTCATGTTTGTATTTCAGGGATGATGGAATAAAATACGTAGCCATTTATGTCTTTAAAATGCAAGAGTCTCAACAGCTGGCTTTCCTGCTATGGATGCTCATCCAGATGAATCCTTTCAATCTAATACTTGAAATATACTTTCAGAAATACTTAGTTTAACTGCACTCTTACACAATGAAAAATATAAAAAATATAAAACTATCTCAAGTAGTTAAGCATGATAGTAATGTGTGATGCTGAATGCATGAATGGGGATGAGAGGGCGTGAGCATTACTGGGCATGGTGGTGCACACTGATAACCCCAGCCCTCTGAGAGGCAGGGGTGGGAGGATCACAAGCTCAAGCCCACCTGCAGAAGCTTAGTGACTAGGCAAGACCCTGCCTCCAAACAAAAACTGTAAAAAGGGCTGAGGAAGTACCTCAGTGCAAATGCCTTGGGTTCAATTCCCAGCATTGAAAAATAAGAACAACAACAAGTAGAGTGCAGCTTATATTTTTGTTTGTTTGAGGTTGTGGGGGGTGTGGGGTGTGTGTGTGTGTGTGTGTGTGTGTGTGTGTTGTATGATTCTGAGAACAGACAAATATATCTAATGCTATTCTTTTATTAGCATTCTTAAAAATCTGAAGTCACTCTGTGGAATTTGTAAAACGCTCTAGATCAATTGATTTATTTTTCAAAAATTTACTGATATATTAAAAAATACTCTTCATAAAATGGTAAACTATTTCTTTATTCAATTTACTCTTAAGATTTTATGCACCGCTGAAAGGCAAATAAACTTCCACAGTATCTAAGTACTTACTAATTTAAAAGCATCTGACATAAACTAAAAGAAGTTGAAACTACCAAATGTAATACTTCTAAGAAAGCTGGTATAATTTATGAACTCGGCATTCCACAGTGACCCACAAACATAGAATGATGATTAAAACTGAGAAATACATTCAAATACAGGATTGGCAGAACAACTATTTTGTCCTTCCTAATCAGTGCACGTTGCTTCTTCAGACAATCTTACTTTTCTTTTTTTCCCCTTCCTTTCATCTTTCTTTCTTTCTTTCTTTCTTTCTTTCTTTCTTTCTTTCTGTGTTTTACGGAAGGGTCTACAGGATGTTCAGGGTCTCACTACTAGATATGACTCACAGTGATCCGCCTGTTTATATCCTCCCAAAAGCTGGGATTACAAGTGTGTGCCACCATGCCCAATCTCATCCACTCTCAACTGCAGTCTAAGCACACGCTGGGGGAGGGGCCAGCATAGCAGGCCCAGGGATCAGTGACAAATCTTACTTTTCAACAATCACTCATAGACATATTGATTAATAATGGCTAGGAGAGACAGTCTACAAGAGCAGATACACCCTTGCCTAATTACGCAGAACAGTATGTCATCCTATTACCAAACCTTAGGTTTTGTAGCTTCATCATAGATTCTGTCCCTGAACCAAGCCTAGCAAGACAGGATACATTCTGTTGTCTCTAAAGACACTTTCTCGACATCTGCTTTCAGGTTTGCTTTCTATTTTGTAAGCTCCCTCAATGCAGTAGCAGTGTAAATGTCACTAATATTTATATCTCTAAGTATTGAATCCAAGAAATTAGCAGGAGGAGTAATTCCACAAGGTGCAATAATTAGTGACATAATACTGTGGAAATGTGTTTATTTTAAACTTCCTATTATATACTTTTAAAAAATCATTTTGTGGGAGTTATCTGACAAGTCTAGCTACACATTTTTTGTTCTTCTATACAACAAACTAATGTCTTACATCTTAAAGAAAATCCAAAACTCTTTTGGAGAAGCTCCGTATCCAAGGAAAAACACGTACTGCTGGGTGTTAAACACTCATAATGTGTCCATGCTCCAGAGGGGGGAAACCCCTCTCTGACTAAGGAGTTAGTTAATAAACTACCTGGGCTAAACAGAACTTGGAAGGTTGAGGAGGATTTTAGGCAGCCGAAAGAAGGAAATTCCAAGTAAAAGAAGGTGAGAGAGTGACCGTCCATGGGATAGGAAGTTTATTAACTTGGCTACATGTCTATAAGGCAAATGGTACCAAGAGCCAAATGATTCTATTTACTTAACTGGAAACTTTTAATAATTATTCATTCACAGAATTGGAGACATTTGGCAGTCTTGGAATGGCAAAATGGCTGAGTAGGATGTCAGAAAATAATTTAAAAGTTGTCTATGAACCCAAATGTAATAAATTTGGGGAGCCCATATGAAAAACAGAAAGGCTGTAGGCATGCTGCTTACACAATTTTCTCAAATTAGAATACCTCAGGGAGAGAAAGGGATGCTACTGACGGTGCCAGTCCATGGAGGCTGAAAAGGAATCTGACAGAGGCAGGAAAGAAGCAGGACAGGAAATGGAGACCTTAGCAGGAAAGGAAATTTTATCTTGATTCTTAGTTCTTCTCATGCGGACCTGGGTCCTCTAGCTTTCTGAACCCTCCACCAAATTTAGTTCCTGGTTGGTGCTTGGTCAGTGTACAGCCACAAGCTGATAGTTGGTTAAAAAGCCTCTGACGAGGCTGGCGAGATAGCTCGGCAGTCTAAAGTGCCTGCTTATGTAAGCTTAGGCAACCCCAAGGACTGCTGTTCACTCCTCCATATTGTATCACACATCACATGCTGCACCAGACTAACCCCCAGGGCAGGCTGAGCCAGCCAGCCAACCAGCCACACACACACACACACACACACACACACACACGCACACACACACGCAAGCACGCACGCACGCACATGCACACACACATGCATACACACACACACAACTCTCTGACCATCTTGTCTAGGTGAAGCTGTTCACAGTTCTGCATAAAGTTGGCAATATCCCAAGATACCCAAGATTTACTCTATTAGGACTTTTGAAGAATGTTTCTGGAAAAGCATGTTACCAGTCTCAATAAAAAATACATCAAACCAGATATTAGACATATAGTAAGAGCTAGTTTTTTCTAGAAAAGAATCATTATGGAACATGATAGGTAACACTTTGACTCCGACTTGTATTTTGTCTAGGCTTGTATCAAAGGGTACCTCAGTACTGCAATATTTAATATATTTTTAAAAAATTCTGGAATGCTGAATAATTGTTCATTATTCTCTCAAGGATTCAATATGCAAAGGGGTAAATATAAGAATGATTGTTAAACATCAGATGAAAGTCAATTAAGCAAAACAAATTGGTTAGTGTTTTCCTTATTCATTTCTTGCAATATTTTATTTTAATAGAAAAGTTATCATGCTGGGAATGTAAAAGAAAGTCTTGTTTCTTTCAGAGCATATGTAAAACTTGAAAACTACCCACAGTTAGTAACAGAAACCAGTGTTTCCAGATATGTCACTGAGCACAACACTTTTGAGACTTAAACCAATGGAGGAGTTGCTGAATTCAACTTTCTTCCTTTCTTTTTCTAAACGGGAAAGGTAGAGAACCATAAAATCAGCCCTAAACATATGGTACTGAAGGATGATTCAAACAATCTGACTAATGCTTGCCTGTACACACATTCATTTTCTTGAATTAGTACATACATTGGAAACTACATCAACCCATAAAAATAACTCATACACCTATTATGTTTTTCCATTTTAAGCTTATAATAGCAATAACGACCTCGGCAAAAGACATTTCCTCGGAATTAATGGCTGGCTGGAAGGCAGAGCCATGGGCCACTGGTTCCTCCCAGCTGGTCATTAATCCTCAGGAAATGCCTGCATCTCCATCATTATTGCTAAAGCACCATTATAGAAAATTCTCACAGTTCCAATATATGGAAATTTGAGGCCACTTTGCAAGCCCGTGGTATTCATGTGAGTTAATAGGCCACCACTGAGCACACAGGACGTAATTATCAAAATGACAGAAAGGAAAATACTGTTCTCCTAGGTCTGTAAGATTGGAGGGAAGGGGGAGCAACCTTGTGGGAAGAGGTATATTTGAAGTTAGAAGACATTAATTTCAGGGGAGATTCAGAATTATATAAGTTAATAAAGAGATGGCGATTCATTTCCATTACATAGTGTTAAAAATATTTCTTCAAAAAGTACCCATTAAGATTACATGCACATTTCCTCCTAAATTGATCCAATAATAGCCACAAGAATGAGATCAAAAGGTCACTTATGAACACAAATGATGACATTCAGCCAGTGACATTGGGGAGAATACGCAGAGTTGAGCCTGCTGAGCAGAATTTATTTTCATTTTTATTTAAAAATTGTATGGACACTATTAAATATAACATGCAAAAGTTTTATTCTAGACTTTGCAACTGCAGAAAAAAATCCTAGAGTTCTCTTTTTATCACATGCAAGCAAATAAAAAGAAAAGAAAATATCTAAATATTAAGCAAATACAGCAAAAGGCCCACATCCTAAATTGAAAATGAAAAGTAGGTGTTTTCAGTTCTTCTCATTCTATCTTTAAATAAATTAGGCTAAACAAGTGATCTCAAAGAATTAATCCACAAATTGCACTCCAAAAAATCTTTAAACCCTTTCAATAGGTGGTAACACACTATAAATGTTGAACAGTCATTAAATTTAATGATATTCATTGCAGATTCTCCTCTGAGTTACGAACCTCTGGCTGTTCTAAAAATAGTTTTGAACCTAAAGAAAGCTGCTATAGGTTTAATTACATCCCGTCAAACCTGTTGAAATTCTAACCCTCCTTGTATCTATGGATAGAACCTTACTTGGAAGTAGGGTCCTTGTAGATGTAATCAAGTTAAGATAAGGTCATTAGAATAGACCTCAATCAGATCTGAACAGTGTCTTTATGAGAAGGGAGAGCCTCAGACACCAGGAAGAAGGGACCAGAGGCAGAGCTGGAGCGATATACCTAAAGTGAAGGGATATCAAGAACCAACAGCAACTCCAAGAACTGCAGGAAAGGCATGGAACAGCTGTGTGTCTAGGCCTCTCAAGGAAAGCATTGCCCTGCAGACAGCCTGATGTCGGATTCTCGGTTTCTAGAAATAGGCAAGAATCAATTTTTCCCGCATGAAGGCATCTATGGCTGTTATATTTTACGACACTAAATATCACCTAATGCAAGACCTAAAGGAAGAAAGAACTGCAGCCAACATTAAAAGTGGGAAACCAAGGCAGGACAGATGAGGCAAGGGGAAGCTGCTCATTAAGAAGGCAAACAACAGACTAGGAGTCAAGGAAACATGGTTCTTGTCAGAGTTAATGAGACTGTGTGACCTTAAACTGAACACTGTATTTTTGCCTCAAGTTTTGATTTTCTCACTTAGAGCACAGGAGAGAATTCCACGAGTAGTGTAGACCAAGTACAGGGTTATAGTTGGGATTATTAGGCATCAAACAGATCAACATTTTCATACTTTCAAAATTAATAATCTGGCATTCCTTGCACCTCAGTGACAGACTGCAGGCCACAGAAGCACAACTGTAGTAGTCCCAGTGGCCACTTGCACTGTCCACATCAGCGGTCAGTTCACCATGGGCCTATCCTGTCCTGATAAAATCTTACAATTTTTCTAATCAAAATAGTTTTTCTCTATACTCCCAAGATTCTCAAAAGCGTCTCCAACTGATTAAAAATCAAGCTTTGTTTAAATCAGACAATAGTTTCTACTCAAACATACAACGTCACTAATAATTGGTGGATATTTGATCGACTGATTGGTTAGTGTGCTAGGGATCAAATCCAAGGACTGTCACATAGTAGCCAAAAGTTCTACTGCTGAGTCATACTCATCCCCTGCCCTGATTCCAGCAAGGCGATTATTAGCCCAAAAAGATGTAGAGTAGCTTTTTGTATGCTACAGCACTGGAGATAAAGGATACTATAGGGCCTTTGATCCAACTATAATAAATACATTCTCTAAAGGGCTCCCATAAAATCATATGTGGAATGTTTTGCTTTTGGTTATTATGATCCAAAATGATCATCATTATCTGTGCTCTGGCTAGCTAATGAAATAGTCAGATTCCAGGAGTGACTGGTGGAACCCAACAGACTTCTGTCATTCTCAAATTTTCATGATTATAGTTTGAACTACTTGAAAATTTCATGTTTCTCAGACTGCATACAGGATTGAGACGCTTAGCTAAAGAGGGACCTTGGCCATGTATCTGTCTAGGGCATGCAACTTAACACGGTATTACTCTGTGTGTATGTGTAGGCATAAGTTGCAATTTTGAAAGTTATGAAATCTAATGTTATCATGGCATTGCCAAATGTAGGTGTTCCTAACAGTGTCAAGATGACAGGTTTTCACTGCAGTGAACTCTAGAGAGTTAGCTAGAGACCAAGGCACAAATTAACAGGATAGTTTTAGAGTGAAGAATTTCCAAGGGGGAATAAAGATATTTTTATCGAGGATGTTAGGATGCTGGAAGCATGCTTGATTATATCACAAAGGGCATGCACAGGTACTCAGGTGTACTGTACATGGCCTTGGGAATAACAGATGTGACACACTTGAGACCAGAACTTTGCTTCCTGGCTTCTGCCATTGGCAGGGTTCTTAAAGCAACACAGATAATGAGTCACTCCAGGCAAGTAACTGAGTACTAAGCTCACCTAGGGTTTGGGGTGGGCAAGTCCACCCTTTATAATGAGGGCCTGCGAAGGAGTCATTGCATACATAGCCTGGTCAGCAATCCACTCCTAGCCTACACTCAGCGAGGCATCCACTGAGGCAGTGAGGCACATTCTTGCATATTTACGCAGACATATTTCAAAGCCTATCATAATGAGATACATCAAAGCTCTCAAACAATGATAGTGTCAAAAGACAGTACTTAGCACATGGTGATACATACCGGTAACTCCTGCACTCTGGGAACATGAGGAAGGAGGACTGCAAGTTCAAGCCTAACCTAGATATTTTTAACAATTTAAGACCCTGGCTCAAAATTTAAAAACTAAAAAGGGATAGGGACATAGCTTGATACATGAAGACTTCGGGCTCAAACCACAGTACCTAAAGGGCAGTATTGCTTGGGGTGATTGCATATAGCAATATATACAAAGTAAGCACTTACAAAGCTGATGAAATGTGAATGTTGTGGGAGGCTTATCCTAAGCACCGCAGCCTTGTTGAGCTCTTGTACTGTTCGGCCTGGGCTGTAGCTCATTGGGAAAGCACGCGCTTAGTCCGTGCATGTTGTGTGATTATAATCTCAGCACCACATCAGAAAAAGACAAAAAATAAAAGCCATTACCCATAAGGGAAAGCAAGAGAAAACCTATAGCTCACATGGCATTTCTTGGTGTAGTTTGTTACAACTGTATGTGAATCTATAATTCCTTGAACTAGAAAGAGCAATAAGGATAAATTTATTGGGATTTGGGATAAAAGGAAACATGAAGGCAACAAAGGAGTCTAATTTTACTATCAGAGAGTGAGAAAATTTTAATTTAAAAAATATAAGTGTGCAAGGTAAGCAGTAGGTTCCTTGATAACTTCATGCTCGTCTCATCCAGAAATTTGGAGAAAATGTGACGTGCCTTCCTTTCACCCTTCTTCTTGGGGGAAGGAACAAGTTAATAGAGTAGAAACAGTGCAGGTGGGATGCAGGATGTCTCCAAACTCACACCCATTCCTATTAGCTACTTCTCATAACAAATACTTTGAAATGCCATATTACACAGTTTCAAAATGTTATGTTAAGTTAAAACTTACTAATGCTAGCAGAGATGTTATTATGATTCATGAGAATGAGAAGCCTCATGTTAAACCCAGGGCCATCATCTTTCTAGACTAAGTGGAGCTGCATGTGTCACATGGTGCCCGTGTCAGCTTTCACTATGGATTTTGCTTGGGGAAACTAATGCTGTGGTGGCATGCCCACCCTGGGATATTCCTACTTGAGATCCAGAGAGGGACGGGAAAAACAACTAAATTTATTGAGTACTCACTATGTGCCAAGCACTGTGCATTGAGCTGCCTAGACCAGGAAGGGAGGGCCTGGTGTGGGGTGAGGCTACAGGCTCACACCCCAGACATGACATCACACTGCCATCCTGCCCACCCCGAATCACTGACTTAGGATGCCAAAAAGGATTCGGTGATTCAATAGCTAAGGTCAAAGGCAGCCACGGAACAAAGAACCTCAGGAAGGCCGTCTCATGTCCCTTACCATCAGCCAGCCCACTGTGGCTGGTTCTGTTAAAACGCAGGAACATGTAAGGTAGTCAGCAAGGGTGTCTGACCAAATTCTGTCCTAAACTATTTTCATAGGCACTTTCAGTCCCATCATGAAGCATGAAACAAAACTGAACTGAAGCAACAAAATCGAAGGTTGACACAAATAGGGAGGAAAACTTCTGGCTTCTATGTCTTCTCTAGGTAACCAATTTAATCTAAACAACCAGGAGAACCTGTGAATGTTATACATTTTGATGTTCACTCTACTTGTTTTTCTCCCCAGCTTCCACGCTCTTGCACAGCCCTCGCGCTTCAGCTCTCCCAGCTAGGGCACTCGGCTTACGCAGTGGTCTTCTCCTCTGGGGCGTTCCCACTCTTCTGTCCATCAACCCTTCACCACGACATCCTTAGACTGTATCTGTGTGGACATGGCCGTTCTCCTCTGCTGCTCAAGATCTCTGTGGCCTCCCGGCTCATTCCTTAAGTAACCTCTCAGGTTTCAATCCAAGCTCTCTTCTTATTTTCATGTGTTTGACCACAACCCTCTTCTGTTGGAACTAGCAGATGCGACTCTACAGTCTGTCCTTTTAATGTTCCCCACCACAGAGTTCCCGTCTGCTCCTTACTCCTCTTTGCCCACTTAAACCACCTTGTATTTTCTTAACCTCAGCAAACTATGCACAAACTTTACATCTTTAATGCTGGGACAGTTTTCGTCTTCCAACCACATGAGCAGATAGAAATAGAAAAAAAACAAAAAAAACTTAATGCTGAAGACACTGAGCAAACCTCTAGTATGTGTATAGTATTTATGTTACCCTGTTGTGACATATTTAGTGCACTGTCTTTGTTGTAAAGTATTAAATTTTAATAACTGATACTGTAACCACCTTATGAATATAATTGTGCTTTATGACTTATAAATTATCATCTTCCATTTTTCTTTTTGAGACATGATTTTTCTATGCAGTTCAGGCTAACCTTGAACTCACTTGGTAGCCCAGGCTGGCCTGGAACTCATAGCAGTCCTTCTGCCTCAGTCTCCTGAGTGCTAGGATTACAGGCATACACCACCATGCTCAGCTTATAAATCATCTTCTTATGTTATTCTGACCACAACAGAAAAACAAAGAAAGTATGATAATTATGACACCCATTTTCTATATAAATACGTTCATAAATATTAAGTGTCCTGTCCAATCAAAAAGTTAGAAATTCATGAAGTCAGAAAAAGTCATTAAGTCCTGTTGTTGCTTAGTGTTCTATTTACTATGCTATCATAAACTTCATTTAAAACCAGGATTTAAAAAATTTTTAAAAAAACATGATTAATGGGTTAGAAATATGAGACATATAAAGGTGTGGGAATGTTACTGTGGAAAAGGTAAAACATTTAAAATATTCTCACAGGCTTGGTATGGCAATGCATGACTCTAACACTAGCTACTGGGGAAGCTAAGGCAAGAGGATTGAAAGCTGGAGGGCAGACTGGGCAATTTACCAGAGCCCTACCTCAAAGTCAAGAGAAGGGGGAAGAGGGGAGAACAAGGGGGAAGGAGGGAGAAATAGAGGGAGGGAGGGAGAAAGAGAAAGAGACAGAGAGATAAAGAAAAAGAGAGAGACAGAAAGAAGAAAAAGTGAAAGAGAAAAGGAAAGAAACGAAAGAAAAGGCAGAAGGTGAACAGGACAAGTAGGAAAGAAAAAAGGATGAGAGAAAAAGGGCTGAGAATGTAGGTCAACATGAGGACTTTGAGTTCAATCTCTGGTACCACCCACCCCACCAAATCCCACAGGTTTTAGTAATAATGATTCAAGACACAATATTTTGATTACTCATCAGGGTTGGATACTTGAGCTAAAACTGCAAGGGAGGTATTATTAGCTCAGACAGTGGCCTAAGGTTAGTGCATGACAGGGCCCAGACTCAAACCCAGGAATATCTGTTAGGACCCAAACAAAATATGTACACTGTACACTATTCCAAGAACGAATATTTATTTGGAGAGGAATACAGCAGATGCTCTTTGTCACTATTAAGGACAAGAGGAAAAGGATGGAGAACCATATAAGGGGAAACTTAGGTTGAGTGTCTGAATACATTTCTGTCACAGGAAATATAATAAACTTATGCATCGCTATCAAGGTACTCATGAAAATTCCTTTCTAGATGCCCTTTTTCCCCATTCACATAAAAGTATTGTTCTCCCAAAGATAAATCCAAGAAATTAGTCTCAACAATTTTATGTATTTAAAAATTCGAGTCAAAAATTAAACCATAAAATAAAGCACCTAAAATTTTGCTTAAGTTGAAAATTTTGTGGTTACCTTATAAAAATGAGACTTCTCATACAGAGGTCTAAAAGTTTACTGTAATGTATTTTCTTTAGAGAATAACAAATGGAAACTCTGAATATTTATTACATTATAACAATCCCAGGTGTAAGACTTAATTTAAGGGGAGTTTAAGGGTTAGCTCAGTGGTTTAAGAGCCTGTGCGGGCAATCCAGTCAGGCACAGGGGACGGCAGTTTGATCCCCAGATCTCCGCTGAAGGCAGCCTGAGCCAGACAAAACAAAACAAACAAAAAAATCCTTAACAATCCCAGGCATAAGACTTAATTTAGGAAACAAAACAAAACAAAACAAAAAAACCCCTTTCAGTCATAGAAGAATTCTTTATACTATGACTATGTATGTTCAAGTCCCTGTGCACCATAGTACTTGTAAGCACTGAGTATCTTATTAATTTAGTCATGTAATAAACTCATTTGTTTTGATGGTTGGTTCTCATAAGTGTTAGCTTTTAAAGATTTCAGCTAATCTCCACTAAAATTTGCCATTTAGCAGCCAAACATACGAAATATGAGAGAAAGTCACTATTTTATCGTTAACAAAATGGCTTTTGAAATGGCTTTTTCTGTAGTGAACCAACTGTCTGAGCAGAATAGGAAGCACAGAATTCTAAATTGGGCTAATTCGGGGCCGGCGAGATGGTTCAGTGGTCTAAAGCGCCTGCTTGGAGGGCTCAGGCAATTGTGGGGACTGCAGTTCGATCCCCGGCACCACATGCTGCGCCAGCGCCACCACCAGGGCAGGCTGAGCCAGCCACAAAATGAATAAATAAAGAAACAAACAAACACAACAAGTAAACAAATAAATAAATAAATAAATAAAATTTAAAAAAAAATAAAATAAAATAAATTGGGCTAATTCGCTGGATACCATTTAATATCCACCCCCAAACAGCGAGCCACCACTGGAAGAACACAGGTAGAGAAAGAAGAGGGGGTACTGGGGAAACGGCTCAGTAGGATAAGCGCTTGCCTGGCAAGCGCAAGGGCCTGAGTTCAATCCCCAGTTCTGAAAGAAAGAAAGAAAGAAAGAAAGAAAGAAAGAAAGAAAGAGGGAACCCATCATTATCTTGGCTTGACGGCGGCCCAGAAACGAACATTCCAGAAATGGTGACTTTAAGTAGAATGTTATTATATTCAACCATTGCCATGAAAGGAACTATGAGGAGAACAAGGTTGGGAATTAAGTAAGGTTGAGCCAATATGCAGAAAATTGGGGATATAAAGGTAATGAAAGGAGCATTAAGGGTTTAATCAAAGTGTGTCTACTTCTAAAAAAGTTTAAAATGTAGCAAGAGCACAGGCAAATGACAATGTCATTGATGATAGCACTGTCACATGTAGTCATTGTTCCCAGTGTCACAACTTCCAGCCTCTCAGAAGAACCACAGAGACAGCAGGGCCACCCATGCCAACCCCATCCCAGACCTGAGACTGAAGAGGGGCCCGGGCCTGCACATGTGCCACTCCATTTTAAGAAACTCCGCAGCTAGACTATCTGAGAATAATGACTGTAAAGGAAATGTACAAACTGAAACCCGCTAATAAGAAAATTATACTCCAGGATCAGCTCCGGCCACAAACTGGGTGATATGTGTCTTTTGTAACCTCAGAATCATTTGGACAGGGAACCAAAGACACAACAAGTAGGCCCAGGGTAGTGGCGCACACCTGTAATTCCAGCACTTGGGAGGCTGAGGCAGGAAGACCGCTGAGAGTTCAAGGCCACCCTGGGCTACAGAGTGAACTCAAGCTCAGCCTGAACTACACAGGAAGACCCTGCTTGAAACAAAACAAAACAATCCCAAAACAAACAAAAGCCAAAATACAGCAAGATGAAAGAAGCTTTCTAACGTTACTAGCAACTACAACCTCAGCACCTCCGTCTCTCCGCGTCATTATTCTTTCACCTCCTTGGGCTTTGGAATCTCTTATCCTGAGGTCCTTCCTCATGACTGAAAATACCTGGGCCTTGTGGAAACTCGGCAGACTTGCACTTCTTCTGTTGGTAATGTTAATGCTTAAGAGTTCTTAGGGGGCTTTCAGGTTAGCTCAGTGGTTGAAGCGCCTGTGTGGGCAATCCCAGTAAGGCACAGGGGACAGTGGTTGGATCCCCACACCCACCGTTAAGGCAGCCTGAGCCCCTCTCCCCCCAAAAAAAGAGTTCTGAGTTATGCAGCACAGCTTACTATGGCATTCTGACTGTATAAAAAAGCACTTATTCCATGGTGACCTAAGCCTAGTATAAATTTCACCCTCTTCCCTCAAAGCCCTAACTTTTTAGGGCTTTTGAACACCACCTGCCTCCAGGGGTCACTTAGAGTGCTTCAAAATGCCTTGGGAAGAAGTTAGGGCAACGAACAGCATTATTAGCTGATTTTCTTCTCTTCTTTATTTTCATAATAGAGTAAGAAAATGAAACACAATCGGCCATTAAAATTAGTTGTGGTAGTAAAAAATAAAGAAGAGAGAGAGAAACTCCTTCAGGAAATTATTTTGTGAAGTCTGACTAACAAAGCACTCTTCTGTTTCTCTGAAGACCCAAAGCTTTTACAAAAATTCTTTTAAAGTACAGCAGTACAGTCTGCTTTGGAAAGCAGAGGGTGATTTCCACAAGTGAGGGAATGGAAACCTTAATATAGGCAAAGCCTTCAGAATTTATTGGGTCCGGGCAAGAGAGCGGCACAGAAGGCAGCAGCTGCCTCTTAAGGTTCCTGTGCACACCGCTTTGATGCCTGCGGGTTACACTTCATATAACTGGAGCAGATTCACGACACAGAATTGTGAGATTCACTTTAGCACATCGGTCCATGCATAGGCTACGTTTCGGTTACGTTCATCCCCAGCACTGCCCTCTCCTCTTCTTTCCCCTTCCCTATCTCTGAGAGTCTACCTTCTAGTTTCCTGTCATCTCTCCCTGTATTTATTATTATAAAATTTTATTTCGAAGTTGTTTATATGTGAGCAATCGTGAGCTATTTCATTTTCTGAGATTGGCTTATTTCGGTTTCCAGTTCCATGCATTTTCCTGCAAAAGACATGATTTCATCATTCTTTATGGCTATATAATACTCTGTTCAGCTTGTACTCATAATCCTAGGGTAGCTTCTTTGAAAATATAGATTAGCAGGCTAAGAAAAGTCAAAGAATTCAATCTGAATCCATATTTATTATGAGAAAACAAAAATCCCAAAACCATGCTTTCCATACACTAAAGGTAAACTGGGTTCTACTCACAAAACATTTACTAAGCACTGAATTGGGGCCTTGAACTATACTAACATCAACAACTATAATATATTATGAGGCTGCCATGTGCCCAGTAAAGTTTTTGGTAGCTTCTCCTTTAATTATTCAAAATAATTCTGAAGGGCAGGCCAAATAGTTCAGCGGATTAAAGCTCCTGCAAGTAGGTGCAGGGGCCGGAGGTTCAATCTCCAGGTCTGCCCTGCTGGCCTGCCCCAGGGATGGAGTATGCTGAGATGGCAATTGAGACTCTACATGGTGACACACGCCTGTAATTTCAGCTCTTGGGAGGCTGTAAACAGGCGGATCACTATGAGTCCGACCTAGTAGCGAGACCCTGAACACCCTGCAGACCCTTCCCTAAAATACAAAAAAATCCAGACAGTTCTGAGATGAAAACTGTGATTGTCCCATGTCTTTCAAAGGGAAAACTGTGGCTGTGGACATTGACCAATTTACCTTAATTAAGTTGATACCTGCACCCAGGCAGTCTGAGTTCTTAATCGCTTTGCTGAATACCCTCTGATATCCTTCATGCCAAGGGTAAGAAGGTAAATGCGATGCACTTTCTACCCTCACAGTGCTCATTGGTAAAGAAAAAGGATAGTACTATTCAGAACTATTAAAGTATGTAATTAAACTATTTCAAGAGCCAGTGGCTTAGAAATTATTTGATATACACAAATCACATCCATATAATAAGTGTAAGTTCAAGAAAGATGAATTCCTACAACAAATGTATTACATGAATGAAAAGAAAAAATAAGACCAACATGGCCTGAAGAGGTGGTTCAATAGAATTATTATTTTTTTTTTCATTTTAGTAAGGATCTACACGGTCTACAGGGTCTAACTACATAGATCGGACTTGTAGTGATCTGCCTGTGTTCACTCTCCCAAAGATCTGGGATTACAGGCATGTGCCACCATGCCCAGTCTCAATGGCATCTCAGCATGCCCTGGGGGCAGGTGCAGCATGGCACACCAGGGTTCAAACCCCAGCCACTTCATCTGCCTAAACAGGCACTTTAACCTGCTGAGCTATCTGGCCGTCCCTATTTTGGTCTTTGGATGCCCATTCCCCCTTCTTTCCAAAGCCCACATCGCTCATAATTTACTGCTAATCTTTTTAAGCCTCTCTTAACTAGGTAAAGTTTGGCTTACTATTTTAACAAGGCAAACCTATATATTTTGATCTTTGCCTCAGTATTTGCTCTTGTGACAATAAAGAAAAAAAAAATGTAACTCTGGGCCCACACCGTATCACCAAGTTATAGATTGTGCATATACAGGTAGAGCGAGGTATAGAGCGTCACTAGGATTTGGAAAGCAAAAGACTTCTAGGGATGGATAATGAAATTCCAAAGATCAAAACACTTGACTCACACATGGAGCCTACAGTTGAAATGGCCCAGGCAAGCAAAAGATAAGCAGCAAGTAAGGAAACAAAGCAGCATTTGAGCTGTCTCTGCACCAGTGTCATTTTAGTGCCCAGTCTCCACGGAGAAGGTGTGCATTTTTCTGGACGAAGGTGGTGACACTACAGTACAAAATGTCAAGAGATTCCCTGGGTCCTATAGTTAGGGTTAGTTTCATGAACTTTTTTCATAAAATATATTATTCCATGCCTAAGGATTGAAGATATTTGAACTCTAGCTTCATGATCTTTTACCACCCACATGAGACCCCTCAGGGCTTAGGCAATCTCTCTTTACCTGAATTTAACAAACCAGCTTTCCACAAGCTGGGTCTCAGTGCAACAAGCTTAGTGCAATTCTTCTGAATTAGAATACGGACAAAAGACTTAGACTTTGGTTTCGTATACCATCCTGAGAAGAACTGCTCTAACTTGTGAAATCATATTAATGGAAAGAATGAAGAAATAATGTGTGAAAAGCAAACTTCAGGATGCAGCCATGGATTCCCGAGGGTTGAGTTTTTTGCTGCAGCTCATCATCAGATAATCTGAAAACTTTATGTTGGAGATTCCTCCCAGACTCCTCACCAAGGCTTTCACCAGAACTGAGTCCCTGTTCTGGCCCTGCCCCCCACAGGGTGAGTCCTTAAAGAGCAATGACTCAGCCAAAGGGCAGAGAGCTGGGGAGGAAGGAAAGTAAAGTAATAAAAAAGGCAAGAGACTCCCATCCTCTAAAAACTCAATAACTGAGGCCCCTGGATGACAGAGCTGGTTGTAGCAATGAAGAATTTTGTGTTTTACAACTCTTAAGTGCTCAACAACCATTAGTTGTTGAGAATATTGCTGACAGGCACTTAAATATGAATGCACTTAGCAAATGAAGTGGAGAGAGTAGGCATATATATGGAATAAACATATATATATATATGTATATATATATACATACATATACATATATATGTATGTCTATGGAAGTACACATTGAAAGAAGTCTTAAATACATTTATTTTCACACACAACTGTCACTGAATTCCATACCATCTTTAACTTTCTTAAATTCATATTGAGATAACTGTCTTGGCAGAAATTTGATCAACTGATGATACTGTGTAGAGAAATAGGATGTTGTCCAAACTATTTCCTGTCTAGAATTTGCCACTACATGCTACAAGTGAGAGAAAAACCAATCGTTTAATAAGATCACCAGGTTACTGTGGCCCTGTAGCCACACCCCAGGAATGGTGACACGGTACTGTGTCACTTTCTAATCCTGAATGGTTAAGTTTAGTAGCATTTGCCACATGAAGTAGGTGATCAAGTAAGATGGACTACTATCACTCTCTTCTTAAAATTTCTCTTTCTTTCTTTCTTAATTTCTTTCTTTCTTTTCTTTTTTTTTTTTTTTGTCTTTTTCAGACAGAGTCTCGTTATGCAGCTCAGGCTGGCCTTGTGATCACTTTTGTAGCCCAGGCTGGTCTCTAACTCACACTGATCCTCCTGCCTCAGCCTCCCAAGTGCTGGGATTATAGTCATGCGCCACCACGCTCAGCTTAAAATTTCTTTTTATAGTAATTAAGAGTAATACTTTGATTTAAAGCACAAAGAGATTAATCTTGAATTAAACATTTATAATTACATCCAACTTTGCTCCTGGGTACCATTTATTAATATTTTATAGTTAATCTTGCAATTTTAAAAATCACACTAGGGAAAAAAAATCACACTAGGGGATCAGGGTTTAGTTCACAGTGCCTGCTTGGCAAGCATAAGATCCTGAGCTCGATTTCTAATACAAAAAAAAAAAAAAAAAAAAAAAA
>PVKN010007973.1:7168-25895 GCA_004027915.1 Capromys pilorides
ATAATTATATACGTAACAAAGAAAACTAATAACCAAATGCTGGGTAAAATACAGTAGAGGTTAGAGGAAAAAAAAAAAAAAACTTTGCAAAGACAAGGGATGGGTCCCCAGCCCTGTCCCCTAGGTGCACTGAGCTGGCCAATGTGTCTGAGCATGGTGGCACACACACATCTGTAATCCCAATGCTGGGACTGTGTAGTTAGAACCTGTACCAAATACATTGGGGGGGGGGGGGGGACCTGAAACAAGACAAAACTATTCTTACAATTTTTTTCTTGTTCCAGTACTAGGAACTGAACCCATGGAAGGCATGTATGCTAGTCACTCCACCAATGAGCCATATCCTCAGCCCTGGGACAACTATAGTTAGGATTACAAAGTTAGGTGCTAGGTGTGCTCCAACTGAAAAATACACAACACTGAAAAGTAAATAGTAACATAAACTTTGGACTTTGGAAGACAATGTTTCAGTGTTTAGTGAGGGATGTTTTAAATGATAACAGGAGTTTATCTATGTGTATCTAAGGATAGGCAATATATGGGAAATCTCCATTCCAAAACCGACTCATTCTGGTTTATAGTGAACCTAAAACTGCTCTAATAAATAAAGCTAGTTTTTTTTTATAAGTTAAAAAAAAAAAAAAATAACAAACACCTCAGGTATATAAAAGGGAAAATGCTGAGCTCTTAGTATAAAACTCAGGAAATATTTCGATAACGTATTTTAAAACATGCTTGTCTCTTGGGGGGCAGATAGTTCCGTGGCACAAGCACAGCCTGGCAAATGTAAGATTGTGAGTTCAAACCCCAGTCCCGCAAAAAAAAAAAAAAAAATGCTTGTCTCAAGCTGGGCATGGTAGTGCACGCTTGTAATCCCAGCACTTGGGAGGCTGAGGCAGAAGGATCATGTGAGTTGAGAACAGGTCTAGGCTACAGAAATGAGTTCAAGGCCAGTCTGAACTTCATAGTGAGACTTTGTCTCAAAAAGGCACAAAGAAGTGTGTCTCCTATCTTATATCTCAAATAATTAGCCCAACATCACCAAAGTCTCCTGCAGTTTAGTATGGCATTCTGCATTCCAGAAATTTCATTCAGAATAACTGTAACAAAATTAAGACAAATACCTAGAGATTAGTGCTAAACTACCTTAAAAAAAAAAAAAAAAAAAAAGACTTCAAGTATTTCTTAAGACTTTTACTTCTCTATACTTCCAAAAGCTACATTTTCTTCAGATCCAAACATAAGGTTGGGCTGGCAAAAAGAGATGGTTAAGCAGTTTAAAGCGCCTCCTTAGCAAAGCTTAGGCACCCTCCCTGGCATATACTGCGCCAGCTCCACCCCTCAGCCAGCCGTTAAAAAAAAACAGGGTTGCCAGGCGTGGTGGCGCATGCCTGTAATCCCAGCACTTGGGAGGCTAAGGTAGGAGGATCAGTGTAAGGTCCAGACCAGCCTGGGCTACAAAAGTGAGCTCAAGGCCAGCCTCAACTGCATAGCAAGACCCTGTCTCAAAAAGACAAAAAATTAAAAAATTTTAAAAAGCACAGGGCTTCAAGTTCACGCTACACTCCTAAAAACTGACTTCTCAAACAATGTTTTTCAATGACTAATTTGCTTTGCAACACTCTTGCAAATTTATAAGTAAAATTATATTCAAGAACTACACAGGGGGGGCTGGGGAGATAGCTCCGTGGCACAAGTGCCTGCCTGGAAAGTGCAAGGTCCTTAGTTTTAACCCGGGACTCGCCAAAAAAAAAAAAAAAAAAAAAGAAACTACACAGGGCCTGGCATGGTGGCACATGCCTGTAATCCCAGCACTTGGGAGGCTGAGGCAGGAGGATCGGTGCGAGTTTGAGACCACCCTGGCCTATAAAAGTGAGCTCAAGGCCAGCCTGAACTGTGTAATGAGACTGTTTCAAAAAGACAAAAAGACCAAAAAAGTAAAAATAAACTTTAAAAAGGGGCTGGGGAGACAGCTCTGTGGCGTAAGTGCCTGCCTCACAAGTGCTACGTTATGAGTTCAAACTCTGATCCCACAAAAAAAACTATTACATAGCATCCATAAGTTCTAGTTGGTTTATTTTTTTTTTATTTTTTATTTTATTTTATTTTATTTATTTATTTGTTTGCTTGTTGTGCTTGTTTCTTTATTTACTTATTTTGTGGCTGGCTCAGCCTGCCCTGGGGGTGGGGCTGGCGCAGCATGTGGTGCCGGGGATCGAACCGCAGTCCCTGCAGTTGCCTGAGCATTCCTAAGCAGGCGCTTTAGACCACTGAACCATCTCGCCGGCCCTAGCTGGTTTATTTTTTGAGACAGGTCTTGCTATATATGTAAGATATATATATATACATACATGTATATATACATGTAAGATATATACATATATATCTGCTGGCCTCAACTCTCAGGATCCTCCTGCCTCAGCTTTGGATCACAGAAAGATGCCACTGTACCCAACTAGAGTTTTAACTCACTGTAATGTCAAAAATCCTTTTTAAATATTGTAGCCAGAATCCAGGTAGGCGACATACACCTATAATCTTAGCAGTCAGAACAACGAGGCAGGAGGACCCCAGAGTTCAAGGCCAGCATGGGTCTCTCAAAGAATGTTTTTATTTTCTTCTTTCTTTTATGTATTTAGTACAGAGTCTATAGGGTCTCACTACACAGATTGGATTTGTAGTAATCTTCCTGTTTTCAGCCTCCCAAACTCCAGTCTCAATCGCTGTCTCAGCGCACCCTGGGGGTGGGGCCTGGCACAGCACTCCAGGGATCTGAGCCTGGTCACTGCATCTGCCTAAGTAGTCCACTGAGCTTTTAGTCCACTGAGCTATCTGGCCAGGTGTCTAAGACATTCTGTATCCCTGACCCCACCCCAAAAAATTAATGGTTAGGAATGATGGCCCACACTTGTAATCCCAGCTACTTAGGAGGCTGAAGCAGAAAAATTTTAAATTTCAGCCTGACCTCAAACTCAACAATGATCCTTCTGCTTTACTATCTTGAGCGCTGGGATTACCTGCATGCATCCCCCTCCCACCTCAGCCTGATGTATTTCTTAAGTGGCCCTACGAGTTTTTTTGTTTTGTTTTGAGACAGGATCTCACTATGCAGTTCAGTCAGGCTGGTCTTGAACTCTGGTCTCCCAGAGCAGCGGAAATACAACTATCACCACTACACCTGGCTCTAACTAATATCTAACTCAAGAAGCACAACATTTTACAATCTTAAGGCTGGGAATACAGTTCAGTGTTAGAACTCATGCTTTATCATATGCAAAGCCCTAGGTCTGATACCTAGTATCCCTTTAAAAAAGTAATCTTTTTTTTTTTTTTGGTATTTTACGGAAGAGTCTACAGGGTTTTCAGGGTCTCACTACTAGATTGTCCACCTGTTTACAGCCTCCCAAGAGCTGGG
Organism: Capromys pilorides; assembly: GCA_004027915.1. Classification (NCBI taxonomy): domain Eukaryota; kingdom Metazoa; phylum Chordata; class Mammalia; order Rodentia; family Capromyidae; genus Capromys; species Capromys pilorides. The sequence goes on from PVKN010007973.1 coordinate 10,584, forward strand.
ATTACAGGTGCGGGCCACCACACCCAGTCTCAACTGCTGTCTCAGAGTACCCACACAGCAGGCCCCGAACTGAACCCCCAACCCCGGAGGAGGCACTTTAATCCGCTGAGCTATTTGGCTGGCCCAAAAAAAGTAATCTTAAAACAGAAATTCAGGGGCCGGCGAGATGGTTCAGTGTTCTAAAGCGCCTGCTTAGGAGGGCTCAGGCAACTGCGGGGACTGCAATTCGATCCCCGGCACCACATACTGCGCCAGCGCCACCACCAGGGAAGGCTGAGCCAGCCACAAAATGAATAAATAAAGAAACAAAACAAACACAACAAGCAAACAAATAACTAAAAAATAAAAATAAAAAAAAAAAAAGAGAAATTCAATCAGAGTTACTGAGTATAAATTCAATTCCACAGTACTGAGTAGTACAAAAGACTTGGCCTGGTATGGAGCTGACTGTGAAATCCCATCACTTAACTTGGGAGGTTGAGGTAGGAGGAACATGTGCTCAAGGCCAACCTGGACTATTTAGTGAGACTCTGCATCTCAACTACAAAAATAAATACATAAATAAGTAAGCCTTAGTGTGGTGGCCCACACTTTTAATTCCGAAACTCTGGGAGGCTGAGACAGGAGAATAGGAAAGTTCAAGGCAAGCCTGAATAATTTAGCAGAGATGCTGTCTCAAAATAAGGCTGGGAATATACATCAATGCAAAGCCCTGGATTTGACCCCCCCAATTACCATAAAAATGATAATAGACTGATACACATCTGTGATCCCAGTACTCAGGAGGCTAAAGCAAAAGAATTACCACGAGTTCAAGGCCAGCCTGGAATACACAATGAGAACCTGCCTCAAAAAAAAAAAAGAACAAACCTAAACATTTTTTAAAAACTATCTAAGATTTTTGTTATTATTGTCAGGTTACAGAATGAAATAATCAGGCTTGGCCAGGCGTAGTGGTGCACACCTGTAATCCCAGCGCTTGGAAGGCTGAGGCAGGAGGATCAGTGCAAGTTCGTGACTAGCTACAAAAGTGAGCTCAAGGCCAGCCTGAACTACATAGCGAGACCCTGTCTCAAAAAGACAAAATAAATAAGTGAATAATCAGGCTTACCAAACTAGGTGGTACAGAGAAATTTCTTAAAACTATGTCAAAATAAAGCCAAAACTTGTTTATTATTTTTTTATTTAGTTGAGGCTCTGGGCAGTGAACACAGCACCTTGGCAGATCTATATCCACAGCTCTTTTGAGTTTTTCTGAGACATACACTAAGTTCTCTAAGCTAGACTTAAACCTGGGATCCTACTGCCTGGGTGAAAGAGGGATGGTTACAGGCCAACCTGGCCCAAAAATGTATCTGCCGAAGGCAGCAGGAAGGAATTTGAGATTAGCCCTTTACATGTTTTGAGATAAGCAGGCATTTACTATCTCCACATTCATAGTTTTTGGTTTTTAAAACTTAGTGCAAAATTAAGATGTCACAGTAGTCAGCTTGACAAGATGCATTTATAAGGGAGTCTAGATTTAAAACGCACAGTAGAAATTCAGACACTAGAAAACTAGCATCATAGATCCACTCAGGTGATTTACGTACCAAAAAGATAACTTTAGTTCTGTACTACCATGTCATAAAACTCTTCCTAAAAACTTCTAGGCTTACACTCTTAGGTTAAAAAAAATCTAAAAAGCAGAGCCGGGCGTGGTGGCGCACACCTGTAATCCCAGCACTCGGGAGGCTGAGGCAGGAGGATTGGTGTGAGTTCAAGACCAGCCTGGGCTACAAAAGTGAGCTTAAGGCCAGCCTGAACTGCATAGCGAGACCCTGTCTCAAAAAGAAAAGAAAAAAAAAAAAAAATCTAGGGGCCGGCGAGATGGTTCAGTGGTCTAAAGCACCTGCTTAGGAGGGCTCAGGCAACTGCAGGGACTGCAGTTCGATCCCCGGCACCACATGCTGCGCCAGCGCCACCACCAGGGCAGGCTGAACCAGCCACAAAATGAATAAATAAAGAAACACAAACAAACACAACAAGCAAATAAATAAATAAATAAAATTTAAAAAAAAAAATCTAGGAAGCAACACCTCACTGATGTTCAGCTTTTCATGCCTCAATTCTTCACAGTTCTACTGAAAGGACCAAGTCTCCAAACTGTAACATACTACCACCTTGGGGCTGGGGAGATAGCTCCATGGCACAAGTGTGTGCCAGGCAAGTGCAAGGTCGTGAGTTCGAACCCCAGTCCCGCCAAAAAAAAAAAATTAAAAAAAAATGCTACCACCTCAATGGAAAGCGTCCTAACTAAAACATGATTAACTGTTACCAAAAAAGAAAAAATTTAATAAAATATCTTGCCATGTATCTCACAGTTTAATACTGCCCTGCCAGTCATCCAAAAGGTAGAAATCCCAATCTAGACCATGGATCAATAAAGTATTTAATCAAGGTCTCATCACAAAAACAAGTGTGTTCTTTCTTAAATCTGTTTGATCTACCTACTGCACATTTTACTTGACCCTCCCACTTTCTTACACAGGTATCCTTATTTCTTTTCAAACAAGTTATAAATGCTCAGGATTTACTCAAAAAGTACAATCACTCAATAACTGACCTAAAAAAAAAAGGGCCTCATGCAAATCAGGTGTGGTGGTACATGCCCCTAATCCTAGCACAGTGAAGCTGAGGTGGCAGACTCACAAATTCAAGTGGAACTGAATTATAAAAAAAGAGACATTATTATTATTCAATTTTCAGGAAGACACTTTTTTTGAGACAGGGTCTCAACTCTGCAGTTCAGTTCAGGCTGGCTTTGAACTCACTTTTTGTAACCCAGGCTGGTCTCAAACTTGCACTGGTCCTCCTGCCTCAGCCAGCCTCCCAAGTGCTGGGATTACAGGCATGGGCCACCACCGCCCAGCTCTGGAAGACACTTTTTAGTAGAATCCTAAGAAATATGACATTTGGGCTAGGGAGATAGCACAAAAGCATAAGTGTCTGGCTAGCAAGCGCAATGTCCTGAGTTGGATCCACAGTATTCATCCCAAACTCACCCCTGAACCCAGCATGGTGGCACATGCCTGTAATCCTAACGCTGGGGAGGTTGAGCCAGGAGGATCACTAGGAGTCTGAACTGCATAGAGAGCCTGTATCAAAAAATATAGCAAGAAATGTGACATTTGAGGCAGGCATGGTAGTGTGTGCCACCATGCACTTGGGAGGATGAGACAGTAAAGCAAGACGGTGAATTTGAGAGCCAGTCTATCATCCTGATCTAGATTACCAAGCCTACAGACAGAGACAGAGACACAGAGAGAAAGAGAACATCTGGGTCTGGCTGGGCTTGCCAAAGATGGCTTACGTTTTGGGTTCGGATCCCCGACTACTCAAAAAAAGGCAAATATAGTGGCATTTGACTGACTTCAAATGGTAAGTTTACTTCTCATAAGTTTATTTTAACTACTACACTTTCAAACCACTGAGATCACTTTTCAAAAGCTACTAAGCAGCACAGTTCTGTCGTGGTGTGACCTCTTGTAAGCATAGGTAGACGACGGCCGCAGAGGGTGGTGCTGCAAAAAGCAGAGATTCTTCAGTTTCGCCTGAAGCAACCTCTACAAAACCCGCAGCACCTTGCTCAGCACCCTGGGGGCCCACAAGTACAGGGCTCAAAGGAGCGACGCTTCCCCGCGATGAGCAGAAGAGTCGCCACAGCACAGGCCCGACTCAGCGGGTGGGGGGCCGGCTCGGGAGGAAGTGTGAGCCGGGGCGCGCGAGTGAAACAAAAACCTGTGGCCGAGAAGTAATAAGGAAGTGCTCGCGCGCGCGCCCCTCCCACCGGCAGGCACCCGAAACACCGCGGCTGACACCGCGCCGGGGCACACGAGGGGGCCGCTCGGGGACCCGGAACACAGCCCGGAGCCCCCAACAGTTCCGAACACGGCGCCTTCGCCCAAGAGTTAGGGCGGGGGAGCCCGCCGTTCACCGCACCCGCCCCGGAGCGCGGGAGAACGGGGCAGAGCAGTTGACGCGCTCGCGGGGACAGGAAGAGCGGAGCCCGCGCGAAGCCAGATTCACAACAGCCGCCACCGCCATCCTGAGCCTCCAGGCCCGGGCTAGGGGGCCGCCGCGGGGCTCAGCCCGCGCCCAGCTCTCCGCTTGCTGGAGCCTTAACGCTGGCCTCTTGCCTCCAAGAGCCGAAGGCTCCGCGAATCGCAGCGAGCGGAGTCCGCTCTCTTCCTCCTCGCTCCACTCCCCCTTCCCGGCCGAACCTCGCTCCCCGGAGCTCCGGGAAACACTTTCAGTGGCCCCGGGGCCAACCCGGATCTTTCTTCCACCCGCACTCGCGCCCTCAGGCTGACAACGTCCTCTTGGGCCAGTCCCTGACCCCAGCCCACCTCACCTCAAGCGGTTCCGGCGGCGCTGGACACAGGAATCTCCTGGGTCCCCGACTCCGGCTCTCCTCGACACCCCTCTTCGGTTAACTCCGCTTGTTTCTCTACAAAATGGCGCCCGAGGTCGCGCGCTCACGTCGCGGCCTTTCCCCTCCCCGTTCTCCTTTCACCATTCGTTGCCCGCCGGAGGTGGGATGGCCCCAGCACTAACCAATGCCTGCAGCCAGCTCGTAGCTCTCTTCCAATCATCGACAGGGGCCCGCGGATTTAAACCAATCACATACTATCACTTGCAAAAATCGAGGAAGAAACCAGGCTCCTGCTAGCAACTACCAATCCGGACTCCGACTTCGCCGGCTTCTGCCAATTGCCGTTCACCAGTCCCTAGGGACTGGAGTCTGAGCCCTCGCGCTTGCGTTGCCGAGTAGAGCCAATGGGGAGCCACCTATAACTTCGATTTGGGGCTGCATGGACTTTCCACCTGCCTCAAGTCTTTAACCAATGAGGGCCTGCAGCATTGCCTCTGAGAAACAATATGGGAGAGTTCCCTGACGCCCCGCCGCCCTTGCGCGGGAACTTGTCAGCGCTAGCATGAGGCGGCCCCCTACTTTTCTTCCGCTTTGAAATGACGTGGCCTGGTAGACTACGAGAATCCCCAGTGGGAACGTTCCTCTCCCATCGTGCACCCTCTGAAGGGAAAGCAGGCCAGGAGCGGTCTAGAGTGGGACTCTGCACCGTGGGATACGCAGCCGTTCGCTCCGCCCCATTTCCCGTCGCAAGTATAGTGCGTCAGCTCTCCGCCACTAGCCTGCATCCTTGTAGGGCAATGCATGCTGGGGAATGTAGTCTCTAAGTGCCCACCTGGTTTTACTTTGATTCGTTGAATCAAGAAAACTTTCTCTTGGAAGCTCCGCTTTATCCAAGAAGGGATGTGAAACTCGTGCTCACTCACGTCTTTAATTCCAGCTACTCAGGATCAGAGCAGGTCAGCCTGGGCAGCGTAGTGAGACCTTGTCTCCAAATAAAATTTTAAAAAATTTAGCTGGGCGTGGTGGCGCACGCATATAATCCCGGCACTTGGGAGGTTGAGGCAGGAGGATCGGTGCGAGTTCAAGACCAGACTGGGCTACAAAATTTTGAGCTCAAGGTCAGCCTGAACTGCATAGTGAGACCCTGTCTCAGAAAGACAAATAAAATAAAATAAAATAAAATAAATAAAAAAGATAAAGATAAAAAAATAAAATAAAAATTAGAAAGCACTATGGATGTAGTATCACTACAGGAGGGGAATGTTGAGGAGGGATCATAACCCTAATAAAAGAATCAATATGCGCCTTGCAGAAAGGTGGAAACAAATTCTCCCGGCTTGAGTTCTGGAAGGAATAAAAATAGGTATCAGTGCACTTCAGGAAATAAGTTAACGGACACCTTTAGCAATGTTTTGTTGTTTATATTCTAGTATGCAATTTGTAAGATTCTGTGGTCACTATTTCCAGGTCAGAGAGGTCTGGTAAGAAAGTGTGAATTAGTTAGCTCTTTTACTTTTCGAAAAACATCTATTATCTCTTCTTACCCTGTTCTCAGGCTAGGCGAAGTAGCTTCATTCCTGGTGATCAGTGTGACACTGCCTTATGTGCCCCAGTATGCTTCTTTTGTTAAAACTGGGAGAGGGGAGATAGCTCAGTGATTTAAGCACCTGCCCCGCAAGTGTAAAGTCCTCAATTCAATTCCAATCGGTGGGAGAAAGGCCAGGAGTGGTGGCGCACACCTGTATTACTCCAGAGGCAAAGGAGAAACTCCCCGAGTTAAATACCAGCATAGACTACATTGGTGAGACCCTGTCTCAAAACAAAACCTGAAACTAAAATTAAATAAAACTGAGAGAGCAGGCTTTCAACTTATAGTCCCAGGGATAGAGGAAATCGAGCCAGAAGAATCACTTGAGCCCAGGAATTTGCGGAGCAAATTTCAAAACCCTATAACAAATAAATTAAATACAGTGGACTCATGCATATTTCACTGTCTTTTTTTCTTTATATCAAGAGAAAAGATTTTATTTCTGATGTGCTGGACAACTTCTGAACGTATTAGCAGCATGACGGATAAAGTCATTGCTGTCAGTCACCTTCAGACAAGAAATAATAGCTTTATGATAAAGTTTGAATTACTTTGCTTTTGTGATTTTTCTTACATTAAAAAAGTTGAAAGAGATGTGGCCAGCAAGATAGCTCAGTGGTCTAAAGCGCCTGTTTAGGCAAGCTTAGGCAACTGCAGGGACCGTGGTTTGATCCCCAGCACCACATCATGTGCCAACCCCACTCCCAGGGTGGGCTGAGCCGGCCATAACATTAAAAAAAAAAAAATTTGAAGGAGAAAAAAAATACAATGGACTCCCCCAAATGGACAGAGCACCCATAAATTGTGAAAAACCGCAAATTTCAGACATGTTCAGGAAAAAAATGCCTATGAATGCTCATTACGCTACTACAGCATAAATAAAGTTGTTTTAAAAAGAAATAAATAAAATAAAGTAAATGATAATAAAAAATTATAAAGATGCAAGCAGATTTGGACACCTATATAAACAGATGTACTTGAGATGTACTGTCGAATGGCTAGTCAGTACAGACATAATGCACAAACATGTAATCTGGCACTCAGGAGACTGAGGAAGGAGCATCTCCTCGTGTTCAAGGCCAGCCTGGGCTACACAGAACTTATTTCTTTCTTTTCCTTTTTCCTTTCTTTTCTTTTCTTTTTTTTTTTTTTTTTTTTTTTTTTTTTTTTTTTTTTTTTTTTTTTTTTTTTTTTTTTTTTTTTTTTGGTTTTCAGTACCAGGGATTGAACTCAGGACCTTGCACTTGCCAGGCAAGCACCTATTCTGCTGAGCTATCTCCCTGGCCCCTGAGAACCTATTTCAAACAAAAAAGCAAATGACTTGTGCACTTGATAGTAAGTGGACATGATTGTGTCTACTATGAATCTTTTTCTTTTATATTGAAGCTTGCATGTCTCATTTATTTCATTTGAAATGAATGGTTTGAAGTTGCTACAAATGGTTTCAAGTTCATATTTTCCTGCTAACGATTCAAGTGTACCCTTTTTCATGACACAGTAGTACTCCACTGTGGGTAAACACCTCATTTTCTTTTTTTAATTTTTTTTTTTTACAATACTATGAATCTTTATAATTCAATACATTGTGTACTTCATGCATTTGTTTGAAATAAACACTTTCTCACTTTGGTACCAGAATTTTTTTGTTGCTTTTGTATGAATCATCATTCTTTTTTTGGTCTGGCTGAAGCTGCCTTAAGGTTGCGTGTGGGGATCAAACCATCATCCCCTGTGCCTGAATGGGATTACCTGAGCAGGTGCTTAAACCACTGAGCTAACCTGAAAGGCCCCCCGAATCATCATGCATAACTGTCATCATTTTTGTTATCACTTCTAACTTGTACATCTTAAATTAACACTGGATTGAATGGAAACTTTGGAGTAAGGTTGTAGCTTGCGGGAAGAATTTATGAGATAAGATCACTGGCAGCTGCCAGTGCACCACGAGCAGGCTGCGTGAACAAGAAGCTGTCCTGGAGGGAGGGCGCCATTGCTGGACAGGAGAGGGTGGGGCCAGCGGCTCTCCAGGAAATGGAACTGAAGAAACTGAGGCTGAAATTCGGGGTTTGGAAAGTTACGAGGTTCCAGAAGATGACATGACTGTATTTAAATAAATTGGGCTGGGGAGATAGCTTGGGTGCCTAAGCGCCTGCCTGGCAGGCGCAAGGACCTAAATTCAATCCTGGAGCCACATGCTGTGGCCGCCCTGGAATCCCAGACATGCTGTGCTGGCCCGGAAACCAGGCATGGTGGTGCGCGCCTGTGATCCCTGCGCCGGGGAGACTGCAACAGGAGGATCTCTACGGGTCCAAGCTGCTATCAAGACCTTGTGCCAAATTAAAAATAAATAAATAAAGATTTTTGTACAGGAATGTATGTAGATTTTTATACATGAATAAGTATAGATGGTTGTACATAAATAAAAATGTATTGTTGTACATGAAAAAATAGAAGACATCCCCTGAAAATAAGCCCACCTGTATCATTGGATCATAAGATCTGGTTTCATTTTCAGGGAAATACAGCAGATAGACAATGGAGGGGTGGGAATGGTGGTGCCTGCCCATAATCCAGAGCTCAAGAGCAGTCTGAGTAATTAGCCAGACCCTGTCTCAGAATAAAATTTAAAAGGCTGCAAACGTAGCTCATTTCTAGAGTGCTTGACTATATATGACTCCCTGAATGAATCTCCAGAACTGAAAAAAACAGTTATGAGACTGTATTCCCTGATGCATCAAAAAAAATCTAAAATCACATGTTTTGTGCAGTTTGTTTGTTTTGTGGGACCAGGGATTGAACTCAGGCCCTTGCGCTTTGCCAGGCAAGTGCTTATTCTACTGAACTATTTTCCCAACCCTTATGTGCCTTTTTTTACACAACAAATTTAAACATTGGCCAGATATGGCAGCATATACCTGTTGTCGCTGCACTCAGAATGCTGAGACAGGAGGATCACAGCAAGTTCAAGGCCAATCTGGCCTATACAGTGAGACTCCATTTCAAAAAAAAAAAAACCTTTGTTGGCACCAAACTTGAAAGTGTGTACCTGTAACCCCAAACAGTTAGGAGGCTGACACTGGCAGTTTAAAATTTTGAGGCCAATCTGGACTACATAACTAGACCCTGTCTCAACAAAGAATTTTTTTAAAGATCTTCATAAATCAGGTTAACACCTCAATCCGTAAGACAGAACAAGTGTTCTGAGGAAATGAGCAGAGTTTGCTTTAATAAACAGAGAAGACTGAGGAAAACAGAACTAAAATCAGATTGCTAGCTTCAAAGTTACTTTTGAAAAAGTTGAAGCAGGAGGAACTTACCATATCTGCTAAAACTGGCATGTTTGGGGATAATATGGTGATTGCCTCTCACGTTTGATTTCTTAGAAGATCAGGTAAATGTCTGAGTTGTGTTTGTCTACCTAGAGCTCCGGTGTGAGTGACTCCCTTTGACCTGCTGGGCAGAGTGCGGGGTTCATCCCAACTCAATGGCTTCCTATAAACTTTAACAAGTACAATGTTAGCAGTTAAAAGCTCCTCAAGTAGCACAAGGATGAAGAATCAGGATAAAGAATAAGGCTATCCCATACACTGTTGCTTATAAACCTTGCTAAAACTTCTCTGGGTAGTCGTATTTTGGTCAAGTTTATCAAAACTGACAGTGGGTCAGGTGCGGTGGAATGTGCCTGTAATCCAGGCACTCTGGGAGATGGGTGAAGAAGAATGGAAAGATCAAGCCCAGCTGGACAGTTTAGTGACTTAGTAAGACCTTGTCTCAAAATAAAAAAACAATAGCTAAAGGCTAGATGTGCAGCTCAGTGCAAAGGCCCTAGTTTCACTCCTGAGTACTGGAAAACAAAAATAAAAACTGACAATGTACTGTACTTGGCATGGTGGTGTATGCCTACCACCCAGCACTGAGGAGGCTGAGGCAGTAAAATCTTGAGCTTGAGGCCAAATATGGTAAAATAGTGAGTCTGAGGCTAGCCTGGACTACATTAGGACAGACTCTGTCTTAAAAACAAAACAAAAGAGCTGGTCATGGTGGTACATGCCTATAATCCCAGCTCTTGGAGGCTGAAGCAAGAGGCTCTCCTCAAGTTCTAGGCCAGCACAAAGTACATAGTGAGTTCAAAGCTAGCCTAGAATACACTGTGAGACACTGTCTCAAAAAAACTTAAAAAGGAGAAGAAAACAAAAACACTAGCAATGCTTATACAAATCAATCCAGTAATTTTATGTCCAGGAATCTATTCTGCAGATGAACATTGCGAATGGTTCAGAGGCGAGTGTGCAGGAATATTTCCTGAAGCATTGTTTAGAAGCACAAAAGGCTGGACAAAGCCAGGCACAGTGGTGCATGTCTAAAATTCCACCACCCTGGAGGCTAAGGCAGAATTGCTGGGAGTTTGAGACTAGTCGGGCTGCATATTAAGTTCAAGAGCAGCCTGAACTATACACATGGAGATCCCATCTCAAAAACAGTGAAAAGCTCAGTTGCATTTCCAGGCTTCATCTTGCCCTCACCAGGAAAAAAAGGCAGTGAACCGAGGCTGTTTCAGGAGACCCTGTGCCTAATCCCTGCTCCTCATCTGGCCCGATACCTAGGTCTCTTTTAGGGTTCAATAAGCCATGGCGTTTCAGCTAAGTACCTGGGAGATTTTCACAGTACCTTGGAGATCAGTCTCTCGATGGTCAGGATGATGCGTGGCTCTAATCCTTACTAGAAAGTGGACTCACAGAGTGTTTACAAACTAGAAGTGGCAATCGCCTGTTGAACTTTCTGTAATACTGACATCCTGGGAAATGTTCTATGGGAGCTCTTCGCAAAAGACATACTGAATACCTTATAACTTAGCAACTATCAGAGTAGGGGTTTACACATGTCTAGAAACAGGCTATTTTAGGCAGCTGTGAATTATTCATCCTGCCCTTAGCGTTCTTCCAGTCTTTTTTTTTTTTTAAAGTTTTTTTTTTTAATTTTATTTATTTATTTGTTTGCTTGTTGTGTTTGTTTGTTTCTTTATTTTATTTATTTTGTGGCTGGCTCAGCCTGCCCTGGTGGTGGGGGCTGGCGCAGCATGTGGTGCCGGGAATCGAACCGCAGTCCCTGCAGTTGCCTGAGCTTTCCTAAGCAGGTGTTTTAGACCACTGAACCATCTCGCCGGCCCTCTTCCAGTCTTTTACCTCCCAATTAAATATATATGGCAGACTCAAAGAATTTTACAAAACACTTAGACTTTTGAAATAACCTACAGAGGGGAATATAAATGTCTGGAATCTCATTTTAGCCAGGCATGTTGGCACATGCCAATAATCCCAGCACTGGGAAGCTAAAGAAAGAGGATCACAGACTAGAGCCTAGGCAATTTAGGGGCTTACTGAAGCATTAACTTCAAAAAAGGGGTGAGAGAGGGCTGTGGATGTAGCTCACTGCAAGGGTCCCCAGTACCACCACCAAAAGAAAAAAAGCTTTATGAGAGTGGGGAGCAAAATACTTAGAAAATTAAAGAGCTCTGAGGTGTTGAGGTGTCCGCAAACTGCGTGACCGATAGGTGTTTTTCAGGTGAACAGAGAAACAGGCAAAAAGAAAAATGGAAAGGGGTTTCATTTTCTCTGAGGACACTGGAGGGAATGTGGAGAAGAATGAGAAATTTTTTCTCTTGATTAGACAAAGGGAAGCTGAGGCTTTTATGCCTTTTGCCAGGGTGGATTTTGGAGGGGATGCTTAGATATACCTGAGGGAGCTGACTGGGGTCTTCCCTGAGGCAGCAGAAAGAGAGAAAGTAAATTATGTCCTGGGCTGAGATGGAGAAGAAGGGGAAAGGGGGCTTTTGTTTTAAGGGCATCAGCCATATTAGATGACCACCATAATGATTTTAGCAATTCATGCCAGGGCCTGGACCTATCAGTTACCAAGTGTGGAATGGCAGCCTTTACTTTCCAAGAGAGATAGAAGCACAGAGCCGGCAGTGGAGCTTGAGATTAGCAGCCCTTCGTGGTTGACAACCATCTCTAGATCCTCAGTATTACTGGCACATAAGCCCCGTGGGTCTCTGGGTAAAGGGGATTATTAAAGAGGGAAGGAGGTCCTTGGCAGAGGTAGCAAAGTGGAAGGGCTCAGGAGGTGACAGGGAAAGGGAGAAAAGGTAGGTAAATGAGCAGCACCCTGAGGCCAAGGATCTACCCCCCCCCACCCAGAGTGGGCTCAGGGCCACCATGAAGAAGGAAGGTTGTCCCCGGCACTCCTCCCACATCAGCCCAGGACACACGCTGGTGTGGGAGCCAGACTTCCCCAGAAGCCCCTCCTCTTTCGACAGTCTTCAGAAAGACCTCTGTCAAGAAAATAAATAAAAGTATGGAGCTAGGAAGATAGCTCCACAGCACAAGTGCCGGCCTGGCAAGCGCAAGGTCGGAGTTTGAACCCCAGTCCCACAAATAAATAAATAAATAAATAAATAAATAAATAAATAAATAAATAAAATAAAGTGCAACTTTAAGGGCTGGTCAGATAGCTCAGTGGACTAAAGCGCCTGCTTAGACAGATGCAGGGACTGGGGTTCAATCCAGGAGTGCAGGGCTGGATCAGCCCCCAGGGACTGAGTCAGGGACTGAGACTGGGTGTGGTGGCACGCACCTGTACTTGGGAGGCTGAAAACAGAAGGATCACTAAGTCAGATCTATGTAGTGAGACCCTGTAGACCCTGTACTAAACATAAATACAGAAATAAATAAGAGTACAACTTTGAAAAAGGAGCTCAAGGCCAGCCTAAACTGCAGGACCAGACTCTGTTTCAAAAAGGAAAAAAAAAAAAAAAAAGGGGTGGTGGGCAGGGAGATAGCTCAGGGGCACAAATGCCTGCCTGGTAAGTGCAAGGTCCTGAGTTCAATCCCAGTTCTGCAACAAAACAAACCAAAAACAAAACAAACAAACAAACAAAAAAAGTATGGGGCCGGCGAGATGGTTCAGTGGTCTAAAGCGCCTGCTTAGGAGGGCTCAGGCAACTGTGGGGACTGCAGTTCGATCCCCGGCACCACATGCTGCGCCAGCGCCACCACCAGGGCAGGCTGAGCCAGCCACAAAATGAATAAATAAAGAAACAAACAAACACAACAAGCAAACAAATAAATAAATAAAAATTAAAAAAAAAAAAGTAAACTCCTTGGGCAGTTTGTCCAAAGTACGATATATTCACCCATTCCTTGGGGCCAGCAAGATGGCTCAGTGGTCTAAAGTGCCTGCTTAGGAAAGCTTAGGCAACTGCAGAGACCATGGTTCGATCCCTGGCAACACATGCTGCGCCAGCCCTACCCCCAGGGCAGGCTGAGTGGTCCATACTATAAATAGATAAATAAATAAGTGAATGGTCAGGGCCAGGGAGATAGCTCAGGAGCACAAGTGCCTGTCTGGCAAGTGCAAGGTCCTGAGTTTGATCCCCAGTTCCATGAAAGTAAATAATTAATTAATTTAAAAAAAAAAACACCTTACCTGTATCTTGGGACCTACTAAGGGAGAGAGAGAGAGACTGAAGTATTTAGTCATTTTACAGATCATGGGACCTACTGAAGGAGAGAGAAACTGAGGTATTTAGCCATTTTACCGATGGTAAAACAGAGTCTGATATAGGAGTGGTGGCACACACCTCTAATCTAGCACTTAGGAGTTCAAAGCCAGCCTAAACTTTATACTGGCCTAAGGTTTCAAGCAGCAAAGCAAAACAAAACAAAGAAAACCCGAGTGCTTGCACCACCAGGTGTGTGGTGATACATGTCAGTAATCCCTGCATTCACAGGCCTCTAGCAGGAAGACTGCTGAGAGTTCAAGGCCAGCCTGGGCTACATGGCAAGACCCTGTCTCCTGAGTTTTTAATATTCATGCAGGTATGTAAAGTATTAATGCAAGTCAAAATGTCTTAGTGAACAAGTTTCAGCCCTTCAACTTTAGAACAATTATAAATAAAACTCTGTTAATTTTTTTTCTAGAAAAGCAAACAAATAAAAAACAAAAGAATCACTTGCCGAAGATCATCTAGTCAATGGCAGAGAGAGGGTTGAAATCCAAGTAGACTAATTTTAAGGTCCATACTCTCAGCAGCCAAATTAAGCAAAGTATGTTTTGTGTTTTTCCCCCTTGCAGCTTTTTGGAAGTGCCACAAACCCGCTCTAAGCTGTATGTGAAAATCACCTTGTGAGAGTCCCAAGTTCCCAGCTGTACTGTTTGATGGCCTGTTGGTGACTGGATATTTCCCAAGCCAAAAAAAATGAGCAGGGTGTGTATGCAGCTCAGTGGTAGAGTACTTGCCAAGCATGCACAAGGCCCTGGGTTCAATCCTTGGCACCGTCCAAAAATAAAATAAAAATTTAAAACACAAACAAAAGTGTCTGACAGTGTTGTGAGTTAGTGAGAGAGACGGACTGTAAAACTATTGCCCTGTTTGGTGGGTAATCTGAGTTTGCATTCAGATTCTTATGTTCTGTCCTTGGTGGGCAAATAGGAAATCGGACTTTTCTTTCATGATTATTCCTCTTTCTCCTTCCCTTCATAAAATAAAAAGCAATAAATAAATGACTGAGCTGAGGCAGAAATAGGGGAATCCACATAGAATGTGCTCTGGCTGACAGCTAGATATCTGAAAATGGGTGTTTATAAACAAAGTTGGGTACATCTAAGAATCCTTCCCAAGCTCCAGATAAATACACAGACTTGGGGATTACTGATGGAATTCGGAGCTGGCCACATTCTGTGACTTTTTCCAGGCTTGTACTCCTTCCTTAAATACAGATCTGACATTTAAGCACTTGCCCCAAATCTGGACCATCAGCTTCATCTGTCCATCCTGCACCCATCCCTTGGCAAATAGTTTTCATTTAGCATTATATACACTTCCCTAGACCTTATTTTTGCCCTTTAACTTACACTTCAATTTCTTTTCTTTTTTTTTTTTTTTTTTTCTTTTTTGAGACAGGGTCTCGCTATGCAGTTCAAACTGACCATGAACTCACTTTTGCAGCCCAGGCTGGTCTCTAACTCGCACTGATACTCCTGCCTCAGCCTCCCAACTGAGTGCTGGGATTACAGGTGTGCGCCACCACGACTGGCTTCAATTTCTTTTCTTTCTTTTTTTTTTTTAATTTTATTTATTTATTTGTTTGCTTGTTGTGTTTGTTTGTTTCTTTATTTTATTTATTTTGTGGCTGGTTCAGCCTGCCCTGGTGGTGGGGGCTGGCGCAGCATGTGGTGCCGGGGATCAAACCGCAGTCCCTGCAGTTGCCTGAGCTTTCCTAAGCAGGCGCTTTAGACCACTGAACCATCT
>PVKN010007974.1:0-25790 GCA_004027915.1 Capromys pilorides
TTTTTTTTTAAATTTTATTTATTTATTTGTTTGCTTGTTGTGTTTGTTTCTTTATTTATTCATTTTGTGGCTGGCTCAGCCTGCCCTGGTGGTGGCGCTGGCGCAGCATGTGGTGCCGGGGATCGAACTGCAGTCCCCGCAGTTGCCTGAGCCCTCCTAAGCAGGCGCTTTAGACCACTGAACCATCTCGCCGGCCCCAAAAAAATGTGTTTGATACAGGGTTTCACTGCACAGCTGAGACTTGTAGTGATCCCCTTTTTCAGCCTCTCCAGCACTGGGATTACGGGCATACACCACCATGCTCAGACTTGGTGGCCAGCTTAGCATGTCCAGAGGTGGGGCCAGCATGGCATGTGGTGCTGGGGATCGAACCTCACTCCCTGCGCTTGCCTAAGCAGGAACTTAAGTCTGCTGAGCTATTTCATTGGCCCTGCATGTCTTTTTTTTTTTTTTTTTTTTTATTGAACTCAAGACCTTGCACTTGCCAGGCAGATGCCTGTGCCACTGAACTATCTCCCAAGCCCTCCTGCATGTCCTTTTGTGAGTGAAATTAAACATCAATTTATTGCCTGAGTCATTCATTCCTGGGACCTGTTTTGCCTCCCAGCACTCTAGCTGCTGCTTCTCAGCTATTTTGGTAGTTCCCTTCTTGATGTCCCTTAATTAGCAATGCTTCTGAGGCTGAACTTTCAAGGGCTGTGTCAGACCTGGATGTTCACATGTGTACCAAATACCCATGCTTTCATACTCCATAGATGTTACACCTCTGCCTGGTTTAGATCCAGTCTTTTCATGTCTCTTTTCAAACTTGTTTCTTCCCTGAGTGCTTTTTTAAAAAGTTTTTTTAATTTTCTTAAACCTCATGTATTTGTTTGTGTTATGGTTGACTCAGCCTTGGGTGGGGGATGGGAGGGACGGCAGCGCAGCATGTGGTGCCTGGGATCGAGCCGCGGTCCCTGCGGTGACCTAAACTTTCCAACGCACACGCTTTAGACTGCTGAGCCATCTCACCAGCCCCCTGAGTGCGTATTTCAAGGATAATAGAGTCATATTATTCATCCACGAGCAAATAGTTTGTGTGTAGGCTCTGGGGCAGACACAGTTGATTTTGCCTCTTCTAGATTAGCTTTATTGTATTAGTCTCATCACTCCTATTTTCTTGTTTAAAAATACTGCGTTAGGGTCCGGTGAGATGGCTCAGTGGTCTAAAGCAGCAGCTTAGGCAAACTTAGGCAACTGCAGAGATCACTGTTCGATTCCTGGCACCACATGCTGCGCCGGCCCCAACACCAGGGCAGGCTGAGCTGGCCATAACATAAATAAATAAAGTTTTAAAAAAATGCTGCGTTAATATTTTTTAAGGTTGTGATAATGGCCATATTACATCATGTGAAACACCTACTACATTATAAATATATTAGCTGATACAATTGCTAATTTTAGTCTTTCCCTTACTAATTTGTAATTATTCCTCAAATCTTATGTATTCTAATACCTAAATCTCTCAAATCTGTCTCCTTTTCCACATTTCCATAAGTTGGAGATCCTTTTTCACCTTTTTTTCTAAAAAGTCCTGAAGTAGTCTCTTATGTTTTTTTTTTTTCAGGGCCAGAGTTTGAACTCATGACCTTGCACTTGCCAGACAGGCACTTGTGCCACAGAGCTATCTTCCCAGCCCCCTGAAGTACCCTCTGACCATTTTTTTTTATCATTGCTGGCTCAGCCTGCCCTAGGGGTGGGGCTGGCGCAGCATGTGGTACTGGGGATCGAACCACGGTCCCTGTGGTTGCCTAAGCTTGCCTAAGCAAGCACTTTAGACCACTGAGCTATCTCGCCAGCCTCTAACCTTTTTTTTTTTGTGTATGTGTGGTATGGGGGATCAAACTCTGGACCTTGCACTTGCCGGGCAGGCTTTTATGCCAATGGGCTATATCCCCTGCCCTTGACTGATTTTTTTTTTTCTATTCTTGGTCTATACTTCTCTTGCTGAAATGCTATTGTGATTCTCAAGTCCTAATTTTTTGGGTGTGGGGTATCAGGGATCAGACATTAAACTTAGGACCTTGTGCTTGCCAGGTAGGTGCTTATGTCATTGAGCTATATCCCTAGGCTTTACATTCCAATGTTTTGCTCTACTCAGAATGCCTGTAATCCCAGCATTGGGGAGGCTAAGGCAGGAGGATCATTACGAGTTTGAGACCAGTTTGGGCTACAAAGTTAGCTCAAGATCAGCCCGAACTGCAAAGCAAGACCCTGTCTCAAAGTGTGATAAGTAATTATAATAACAGTACACTATAAAGTGCTTGCCCAGTAGTTGACACTTACTAAACACAAGTACTTTTACTTATGTTTATTGAATGGCTGAATGAATAAACTTATAGAGGGGAACTGAAAGAATCAGAATACTATCTGAGTTATAGTTTCCTCTCCTTGTCAGGCGTGATATGGGCCTTTTTGGTGTGCTGAATGAAATTGCAAACTCAGAGGAAGAGGGTAAGTGTTTTTCCCTGCAGCCTACTCTAGCTTTATGCTTGGTCTTTCCTCTCCATTTTTTTGTGAACTCACCCCGGTATCTATTAGGTTAGCCTCTTACTCTTTAGCCCTATTTTTTCCTGTGTCTTCTCTTCTTTTGCTTCCCCAAAACCTAGAGTAGGTGTGTACTTTTAGGTAGGTGCTAGGCCAAAGGATCTGGAACTGTCCTCACCCACGGGGTACCCAGTAAGAAACTCGTGAATGAATTTCTCAGAGCTGTTTCCTCAACCCCACAGTGTTTGAATGGGTGAAGATAGCATCCAGCTGGGCCCTGGCACTTTGTCGATGGGCCTCCTCCCTCCATGGATCCCTCTTCCCCCACCTGTCTGTAAGTTTGGCTTCTTCTTGGCCTTGCTGGGTGTGTTTACCCCATCTCCACACCCTTCCTGTCCTTTTCGGTCAGCCTGAGTGGGATAACTGCAGAGGATGGTCTTCTTTTGTCCCCATCATCTCTATCTTGTTTTTACAGCTCCGGAGTGAAGATCTGATTGCTGAATTTGCTCAAGTCACAAACTGGTGAGTGCACAAGCCCTGGGGCCTTGTGGAGGGAAGTGCTGAAACTTGGAACTTTTGTGAGGAGAGGAAAGTCCATGAAGAGACTCCTGCCATGCTTTCCTGACTGCTCCTTATTTTTTCACTCCTCCTACTCTTTACTCCCCCCTCCCCACCAAAACAAAAGGAAAAGGGGCTAGAAGAAACTCAGAGCAAAGCCAGTTGTGCACCTGTGATCCCAGCTACTCAGAAGGCTGAGGCAGGAGGATCACAAGTTCCAGGCTTTCCTGGGCAAGTTAGACCTCATCATTTAGAAGGACAGGATGGAGTGGAATATAGCTTAGTGCTGCAGTGCTCCTGGCTGTGATACCCAGTACTAAAAAAACAATAAACAACTATGTCTTTATGTGAAAGGAAATCTGAGCTTCCGGTCTGGGTATGGGAGGAATGGGTTCCGACTACGCATTCTTGCCCCAGGTCCAGCTGCTGCTTGCGGGTCTTTGCCTGGCACCCTCACACCAACAAGTTTGCAGTGGCCCTGCTGGATGACTCCATCCGAGTGTATAATGCCAACAGGTAGTGTGGCCCTGACCTGTCAGTCCCTCCTTCCTTCCAGCCTTGGTCCCAAGGGAGTCCTAAGAGTGTCCTGCAGGTCCAGAGCCAGGTCCCTATGGCTTCTTTCAGTACTGGGGTTAGGGGTTGACCATAAATGCAGGTTCTTCCTAAACCTAACCTTTGTCCTATCTTGTTCAGTACTTTGGAACCCCAGGTCCCTGTATGGAGTAGTTTCTTTCTGTGTGTTTTTCCCTCCTTAAATAAATCCAGATCCCCTGAGGCTTAGAGCTTTTTTGGGTAAGGGTACTAGGAATCGAACCCAGGACCTTGCACTTGCCAGGCAGGTGCTTGTGCCACTGAGCTACATTCCTAGCTCTGGGCTTAGGGTTTTGACCCAGGACTCCGCTCCTTCGCCTCAGCACTATAGTACCTTCTCTGAAGCACCGGCTACAGCGAAATGTGGCCGCTCTGGCCTGGAAGCCTCTCAGTGCCTCTGTGTTGGCTGTGGCCTGCCAGAGCTGCATTCTTATCTGGACCCTGGACCCTACTTCCTTGTCTACCCGGTGAGTCCTGACAGCCTGCCTGGACTTGGCCTGAGGCTGTGGCTGTGCTGGGGTGGTGGGTGATAAGTAAGGGGGACACTTATCCTCAGCACTCCTCAGGACCGTGGGAAGGGCAGATGAAGGCAAAAGGAGGGTTCTAGGGTGCTCTTAAGAGAACAGAACTGGGGGCATCTGGAATTACGGGACGTTACGGGAAGGAAAGTGTTCAGGAGTACTAAAAATACAGGTTTATTTATTTATTTTTAAAATTTTATTTATTTATTTATTTGTTTGCTTGTTGTGTTTGTTTGTTTCTTTATTTATTCATTTTGTGGCTGGCTCAGCCTGCCCTGGTGGTGGCGCTGGCGCAGCATGTGGTGCCGGGAATCGAACTGCAGTCCCCGCAGTTGCCTGAGCCCTCCTAAGCAGGCGCTTTAGACCACTGAACCATCTCGCCGGCCCGGTTTATTTATTTTTTATTTTATTTTATTTTTTGTTTGTTTGTTTTTGGTGGAACTAGGGTTCAAATTCATGGCCTTGCACTTGCTTTGCAGGTATTTGTGCCACAGAGCTATCTCCCCAGCCCCTCTTTTTTTTAGACAAAGCTTTGTTACAGATTTCAAGCTGGTTGTGGACACATGTTTAAAGAACAGAGAACAGAATAAATACTCATAAGAGTATTTACCCATAAGAGTAGAAGCCATCAAAATTAGAGCTGAGTGTAGTGGTGCACTCCTGTAATCCCAGCACTGTGGGAACCTGAGGCAGGAGGATCAAATGTTTAAACCTAGTCTGGGCAATTTGATGAGACCCTTTCTCAAAAAGGTGGCAGTAGCAGTGGAAGGGGGTGGGTATAACTCATAGTAAAAGCCCTGAGTTCAATCCCTAGTATTGCAAAATAAAAAATTTAAGAGGTGAGGATGTAGCTGAGCACCCTAGCTCAGCGCTTGCAGAGTTCAGTCCACAGTAGTTTGAAAATAACTAGATAAAGCTTACACTAATAAACGTTCTTCTCAAAAAGCAGACATTCCAGTTGAAAACAAGAATAAGATTGGGACTGGAAATATAGTTCAGAGGCACAGGCTCCTGCCTGGAGATCACAAAGTCCTGAGTACAATTCCTGGTACCAAAAAAACCTAAGAATACAAAGAAGTAGGGGGCTGGGGAGATAGCTCTGTGGCACAAGTGCCTGCCTGCCAAGTGCAAGGTCATGCGTTTGAACCCCGGTCCCACACACGCACACAAAAAAAGAATACAAAGATGTAATCTAAACATGAGTATTTCCTCAAAATCAGTAGTTGTTGTGTTAAAACAGTGAACTACGAAATATTAAAGGTATTTCTGGTAACATCAAGGTAAAAAAAGCCAGGTGTGGTGGCACGCACCTGTAGCCCTAACAGTCTGGAAGGCTGAGGCAGGAGAATCATCAAGTTTGAGCCTAGCTTGGTGATATAACTTTATGTGACAGTCTTGGTGCCCCCCCCCCCCACTTTTTATTTTTTTGGCAGGACAGGGGTTTGAACTCACGACCTTGCACTTGCCAGGCAGGTACTTGTGTCACGGAGCTATCTCCTCAGCCCCTTTCAATTCCCAATACCACCAAAAAAAGAAAAGAGAAGAGGCACTGGGGAAATATCAGTAGAATAAGCACTTGCCTGGAAAGCACAGGGCCTGAGTTCAATCCCCAGCCCCGCAAAATAAAAAAAAAAGAAAACAAGAAAATTTGATTATATCCAGTAATAGCAAGACTAAGAAAACCAGTACTATTATGTTAGGTGTTGTGGAACAGTTGGTGAAAAGATATAGGTGTAGTACAACCTTTATAAAAGGGCTGGGCAGCTGAGCCTGGTGGTGCACACCTATAATCCCAGCACTTGGGAGGCCGAGACAGGAGGATCAGCTACAAAAGTGAGCTCAAGGCCAGCCTGAAGTGCACAGGGAGACCCTGCCTTAAAAAGACTAAAAATAAATAAAGATTAATAAAGGGCTGGGCTTGTAGCTCAGTGGAACAAGCACATGGTATTGAGTTTGATTCCTGGTACCAAGCAACAAAAAAAGATAATTTGTTGACCTGCCCACCCACCTACCCATCCATCCATGCATTCTGTCTAATTTCCAGGTTTTTTTTTTGTATTTTAGGGAAGGGTCTACAGGGTGTTTAGGGTCACACTACTAGATGGGGTCACTAGTAGTGACCTGCCTGTTTACAGCTTCCCAAAAGCTGAGATTATAGCTGCCTGCCACCACGCCCAGTCTCAATTGTTGTCTCAGTGTGCCCCAGGGGCAGGACCAGCGCTGCAGGCCTGAGGATTGAACCCATGGCCCCTGTGCCTGAACCTACTGAGCTATTTGGCCAGCCCTAATTTTGAGTTCTGAGGTTTTAATTTAAGGCTTTCACACTGAATGAAATCCCTAGCCCTCCTATTTTTATTTTATTTTTAAATTTATTTGGTACAGGGCCCGGGGAGATAGCTTCGTGGCACAAGTGCCTGCCTGGCAAGTGCAAGGTCATGAGTTCAAACCCCGGTCCCACCAAAAAAAAAAAAAAAAAAAAATTATTTGGTACAGGGTCTTACTACACAGCTTGGACTTGTAGTGATCTTCCTGTTCCTGTCTCAGCTGCCCCAGCGCTGGGATTACAAGTGTGTGCCACCACACCTGGTTTCGGTGGCTTGCATGGCATGCAGTACCCAGGTCCTTGCACTTGCCAGACAGGTGGTTAGATTACCAAGCTATCTCCTCAGCCCTGAAGCCCTCTTTTGAAACATTGTTTTGCTAAGTTACACCAGCTGAGCTCAAAGTTTCAATTTTCTACCTCAACCTCAGAATTCTAGGGTGACAGGCATGTGCCAGCATATCTAGCTTGCTTGCTTGCTTGCTTGCTTGCGTATGTATGTATGTATGTATGTAGGTATGTATGTATGTATGTATGTATGTAATAGTTTTCTTAGACAAGAGCTGAGCATGTAGTTGAGGCTGGATTTGACTCACTGGGTAGCCCATGGTAGCCTCAAA
The DNA here is from genome assembly GCA_004027915.1 of Capromys pilorides. Taxonomy (NCBI): domain Eukaryota; kingdom Metazoa; phylum Chordata; class Mammalia; order Rodentia; family Capromyidae; genus Capromys; species Capromys pilorides. Next base: position 7,137 of record PVKN010007974.1, read on the forward strand.
CCCAGTGATCCTGCCACAGGTGTGTGCTAATAGCCGTGGCCACATTCAGCTTTATTTTCTAAAAAGGTGTAATAATTTTTACAGCATTGTTTATGGTAACAAAAAACTTATAGGTAGGTGTGGTGGCATATATTTGTAATGTCAGCTGTTTGGGAAGCTTAGTTGGGAGGATCAAAAATTTAAGGGGTGGAGCTGGTTATAGAGACTAACGTATGAGGAGATCAAGGCCAGCCTAGAATACATAGCAAGACCCTGTCTCCAAAAAAACCCTTCAGGTGTAACCTGGACAACTGAAATGAAAAAATTTTTTCATCAAAATGAAAAAATTAAAAGGGGTGGGGAATATAGCTTTCGGTGGTAGAATCCCCCTGAGTGATCCTCCTGCCTCAGCCTCCCAAAAGCTGGGATTATAGGTGTGTGCAACCACATCTGTCTTTTCTTGCCATCTTCTGACTCTCCATCCTGTTATCCCTCTGCAGACCCTCTTCTGGCTGTGCTCAAGTGTTGTCTCACCCTGGGCACACACCTGTCACCAGCTTGGCCTGGGCCCCCAGTGGGGGGCGGTTGCTGTCAGCCTCGCCTGTGGATGCTGCTATTTTGGTGAGTGGTCCCCCTCTCTGGTCTTTTTGGCCACCCCTGTATTGAGACAGGTGGGGTGTTCATGTGGTTCTGGAAAATACAATGAGGGCAAGAGTGGGATCATGGTCCTTCTGTTGTTTAGCTTACCCGGGGAAGGGGCCTCGCTATCTGGACTCCTCCCCCGATCTTTTTTTTTTTTTTTGTATTTTTAGGGAAGGGTCTACAGGGTGTTCAGGGTCTCACTACTAGATCAGATGTAGTGATCTGCCTGTTTACAGCCTCCCAAGAGCTGGGATTACAGGCTTGTGCCACCATGCCCAGTCTCATCCTCCTCAGATCTAAAACTGCGCATTGTCATTATAAATATAAACTCATGTCAGTGTGCTTAATAGTCTCTTCTTTCTTTTTTAAATAAGTTTATTCTCTTAAATCGAATGCATTCATAGGGTATTAACATCTTAAGTGCTTGTCATTTCCACCTATTGCATTATTATTATTTATTTTTTATTTTTTGTCTTTTTGAGATAGGGTCGCACTATGCAGTTCAGGCTGGCCTTAAGCTCACTTTTGCAGCCCAGGCTGGTCTCGAACTCGCACTGATCCTTCTGCCCCAGCCTCCCAAGTGCTGGGACTACAGGCGTGCGCCACCACGCCTGGCCTGCAGCATTATTTAAGTGAACCAAATTCACTTCTATCACAGAGGTAGCCAGTAATAGCCCCTTTCTTGTTTCTGCCCTTTCTGGCTCTTTGTATGTTGAAGAAAGTAGCCTGCTGTGAGGTCATAGAGTACTTGTGCTCCTCTTTCCCACCCTCATAGGTATGGGATATCTCAACAGAGATCTGTGTCCCCCTTCCATGGTTTCGAGGAGGTGGTGTTACCAACCTGCTCTGGTCCCCAGATGGCAGCAAAGTCCTGGCCACCACTCCTTCAGCTGTCTTCCGGTGAGTGGGAGAAAGGTAGAGCAAGAGCAAGGACTTGGAGACAGCCATGTAGCTTTTGGAACCTCACTGTGGACTCCCAGGGGGAGTTTGGGCCAGGTTTTGGAGCTAGCATGCTAATCCCTTTGTTGTCCGTGTCTCAAGAGTCTGGGAGGCCCAGATGTGGACCTGTGAGAGATGGCCAACTCTCTCAGGGCGCTGTCAGGTAAGTGGGCTGGGATCCACAGAAGCTGGGAAGAGGGGATCCCAGTGGCCCCAATCATCCAAGCCTGGTTCCCCACCTCATCTGCTTCCTGTGACCTCTTTTCCCTGAGCCTAGACTGGCTGCTGGAGCCCAGATGGGAATCGACTACTGTTCACTGTGTTGGGGGAGCCACTGATTTACTCCTTGTCATTCCCAGAACGATGTGGTGAGTTAAAGCATCACTTCAGAAAGTGGAATATCTGGGGTAGCCAGAGGGAGGCAGCATGCCATAGAACACCACTCCAAGACACACTTTGATGCCTGGTGAGCTGGCCAGGGTCCTGTGGGAGGGCTGTTTCCTGCCCTGAGAACCTCTGTCCTCACCCACAGGTGAAGGGAAGGGACGTGTTGGAGGTGCAAAGTCGGCAACAATTGTGGCGGATCTTTCTGAGACAGTAATACAGACACCAGATTGTGAGGAGAGGTGAGCTGAGTGGGGGAGGGGTGAAAGGGAGAGGGGGTCATACTGAACCCTCCTAATCTTCTGTCCTAACTTATAGGCTTGGGGGAGAAGCCCATTCCATGGTCTGGGACCCCAGTGGGGAGCGTCTGGCTGTGCTTATGAAAGGTAAGTGTCAAGGAGGAATGGCTTTAAGAAATCAGGTATGTCCCTGCCTGTGCCTAGAGTCTAGTTCTGCCCCTGCCCCGTGGCTATTTCCAGATTTCCCCTTATTGGTGGACCTTTGTGTGTGATGCTAGGGACTGAACCCAGGACCTCATACATTAATCAAGTGTTCTACCACTGAGCTATACTCCCAACTCAATCCATTTCCTCTTGTAGGAAACCCACAGGTCCAGGATGGGAAATCAGTCATTCTCCTTTTCCGTACTAGAAACAGCCCTGTGTTTGAGCTCCTTCCCTGGTAAGTGCTGGGTGGGCATCATGCTACCTTCCCACAGCACATACACATCTCACTCCTGACAGTGGTTACCTTTCACCTCTCCTTCCACTTCCTGCTAGTGGTATTATCCAGGGGGAGCCAGGAGCCCAGGCCCAGCTCATCGCTTTCCACCCTTCCTTCAACAAAGGGGCCTTGCTCACTGTGGTAAGCCAGGCTGCTGGGGTTGGTAGGGTAGGGATATTTAGGTCCTCGGCTGCTGTGGGCCTCTGCTGGGAGGTCACCTTTGGGCCCATGCCGATACTTTTCTTTTCCATTCTCTGCAGTGCTGGTCTACAGGCCGAATTACTCATATCCCTTTGTACTTCGTCAATGCCCAGTTTCCACGTTTTAGCCCAGTACTTGGCCGGACCCAGGAGCCCCCAGCTGGAGGTGTAGGCTGCATACCTGACCTGCCACTCTTTACTGAGGCATCCTCTGCCCCTTGGGATCCTCTCCCAGGACGATCTCCTGCTCAGCCCCATTCCCCTCACATCTAATAATTAAAAAATTGTTTTCCACTCGGTTACATTTTTCTGGAGAGCTGAACTGAACTGAGGTATAGTTTGGAAGGAGGCAAGGCATGGATTTTAGGATAAGATTGCACTGTTTTTTTTTTTTTTTGGAGACAGGGTCTTTACTATGTAGTTCAGGCGCCTGGCCTTGAACCTGCCATAATCCTACTACTTCAGCCTCCTGAATTCTGGGATTACAGGTATGCCCCACTACACCTGGCTCACCACTGTTTCTCTTTTTCTTGGTCTTTCTGAGACAGGGTCTTGCTGTGCCGTTTAGGCTGGCCTTGTGCTCACTTTGTAGCCTAGGCTGGTCTCGAACTCAGAGTGATCCTCCTGCTTTAGCCTCCTGTGAGTGCTGGGATTACAGGTGTGTTCCACCACGCCTGGGTCATCATTGTCTCTAGTCTTGTGATTTAGGAAGCAAAAGTGAGAAGTCAGTGGTGAGGAAAATACCTAGCATAGGGGTCTCATAATAGATGTTCCACTTTGGCCAATTTAAGTAAGTTCCTAAGATGGTATAAGGCAGTAATGGGTCAGAGACAGGTTACTAAGAGATGGAGAAAATTTTATTGCGCTAGAGATTTGTGGCAGGAACTGAGTGCTGGGCCAGGGTGGCACGGGCCATGCCTAGTGCACCCTCTCGAGTGCGATGCCCACCAATGAAGCCACTGGCATGGACAAAGATGCATCCAGGGATCCCACTGACCTGGTCCAAGGCCTCATCCCGAAGACCCCGCCATGGCTCTGGCAGGGGCAGCCTACGAGTGAGCATAAAGAGGGAACTGGGAGGTAGAGGTCAAGGTTCACAGCTCTTCGTACTGGGCTGAAGCAGGCTTGAGAGTGTGCTAGCTAGTTTCCTGGGCCTTACCGGCTCTGGAATGAGTGGAGCTCCTTGGGTACACATTGGACCCGCCACTGTCCAGCCTGGTCAGTGTAGATAACAAAGGCAATGGTCTCAGGTGGGGACAGCCCAGATTCCAGGTGGTAGAGATGCTCCTTCCATGGGCATCCACCTTTTGCCAGTTCTACTATCTTGCCACTTGGGTCCACCTGAAAGGGAAGTAGGGTGTGGCTACATTTAGGTCAAAAGTGGGATCCCTCACTGACCACTAGCCATCAGGGCTGTACCTGGAAGCGCTGGGCTAGGGCCTCTTCCACCAAGGCCCGGGCCGGCAGCCAGCTGTGCTGGTAGAAGTCTAGTCTTTGCAGAAACTCCTCTTGAACCAGATCCATTGCACGCCTGAACCCTGCCTGGGGATGGTTGGACTCAGAAGCGTACCTGTGGCCTGAACTTTACTTTGTTAGGGCTTAGGAGAAACCAAAGTTCCCACTTCTTTTTTCTAGGTTATTTTTTGTTTCAGGATCTCTTTCCTAGGGTTCCTCCTTACCTCGGTGTCCTGGTTGGGCTGGTTCCAGGTGGGATTAAGTCGAGCAACCCGGGCACTCAGGCTAGTGGTCAGGGCATAACGAGGTTCCCCCTCCCACTGGGAAATTCCATTGTCCACTGCATCCACCTCTTCCACGAAGTTCTCGTACATCTAATGCAGCACCAGAGAAAATGCTGTTGAGGACACCCACCCATTATGCAGTGTTTCTTTTTTTTTCTTTTTTTTTTTATTATGCAGTTATCTGGCTTTATTTTTTGTGGTGCTGGGGACTGAACCTAGGCTTCCCACATGCTGTACCACTGAACTATACCACTAAGTCCTTTGTCTAGGTTTCACTTAATCTTCACAACAGTCCTACAAGCATCTAACCATCTATAGGATGAAGTGAGGGAGAAGTGGGATGCTGGGTGGCTGAAGATCCAAGAACTAATCGTGCTAAGACTGACTTCACATTGCCTGACTGCAGGGCTCATTCCACTCCACAAAGTTCAAGCCAAGGCCAGCATGTGTATAGGCGGAAGCTGTTGAATGAACAAGGAGGACCTCAGTTCCCAGAGACCCTCACTAGAGTGGATCCTAGTGGGTAAGGGCAGGTAGATCTCTAAGACTGGGTCTGATGGTGCAGAGGATCATCACGAGACCAATCTATGTAGTGAGACCCTGTAGACTCTGTACTAAGTACATTAAAAAAGCCTGACAGATTTATTTTTGCAGGGTTGGGGTTCGAACTCACAACCTTGTACTTGCCAGGCAGGTACTTATGCCACAGAGCTATCTCCCCCCTGCCCCAGATTTATTTTTAAAAGAAAACAGGGTGTAAGGGCAGGCAAGATAGCTCAGTAGACTATAAATGCCTGCTTTGGCAAGTGCAGGGACCAGGGTTCGATCCCTGGTCCTGCCCTTGGGTGCGCTGAGCCAGCCACAGTCTGGGTGTGGTGGTGCACTGTAATCCCAGTGCTTGGGAGGCTGAAAACAGGAGGATCGCTATGAGTACAACCTGTGTAATGGGACCCTGTACTACATACATTAAAAAAAAATCCTTAGCAATAGAAATAAAGTGACCAGTCTAAAATTTTGGTATCCTCAAAAACTTTAACCTTAAGAGTATATTAAGGCCATATCACAGGGCCAGATATTGGCAAGCCACACCAGAACACTGAACCCAACAGCCAACCTGCAAACCAGCTGACTGAATCTGAGATCTGATTTGTATACTACAGGTCAAGTAGGTGCCTGCAAGTATTACTTGACCTGATATTCAAGGGCACCAGCTCTGTTCCCCAGTAGGAAGCAACTTGCAGGGGACATTGGTAGAATACTGTGTTTTCAATAACTAGTCCCTTCCTCAGTGAGCTTCTCAACTCCTGTGTCTTAGTGGTACCTATCTCTTCAACCTTTAAGGCAGCAAGAACCTCACCCTGATGCTGAAAAGCATAAGCATAAGCACTCTTCTGTTAACAGCCTGGGGAATACAGTAAGAGAGTAACAAAGCCCAATCAGACTGAAAACTCTCCCATATGTTAATGTCATCCACTGCTTAAGCCCACCCAGGATGTAGGTGGGGGAAGAGATCAATATCCCCTTAGGGAAGAGACCGTTGGGCCCCCTATGGGCCAGGAACCCTGACCTGAGGCCCCGTCCACAGCTGCTGGAGTGCCACTCCCAGGTGGCTCGATGGAGATGTTGTGGGAGAAGGCAATGTCTGTCCTCAGGTCCCACCTTGTCATACAGGGTGCCCACCATGCTGTCCTCTTCACTAGTGCCCAGCAACTGGGCCAGCAGCTTGTGACCGAAGTGTAGATAGATGAGTCCTGCACTGCTCAGCTTGGTCTGCCACCGCTTCCCAGGGGAGAGGGAACTCATGGTCTCTGTGAAAGACCTGAGGAGCACAGGTAAGCAGGATTGAGGCAAAGGAATGGCCAGAGTGTGTGTGGGGACACACACACACACACACACACACACACACACACACACACACACAGACGTGAGTGGAGCAGGGGACGAGAAGGCTGCCAGATATAGGATGGGGAAAGGGAAGGGCTTTGTTTTTTCTTCTCAGTCATCACAGACTGACTTGGTATCTCCATTCATCCATTCACTTAGCAATAAAGTTCAATTGCTGGTTACTGTATGTTTTGTGTTTGGATGTTATGGAGAAAAAAAGCAGACCCTGTCTTTGCCTTCTGATTCATCTGCTAGAAACAGATAAACACAACCAACCAAGTACAGTCTCCATAGATACCAAAATCGAGGAATGGGGTATTTTCATGTTAACTATGCACAACCTCCCATATACTTAAATCATCTCTTAATTGTAATGCTTAATATAATGTAAATGGTATGTGAGCAGTTGTTACACTACATACTATTTAAGGAATAATGACAAAATATATTCAATATAGGATCAGATTTTAAAACTTTCTGATCCATGGTTGAATACACAGATGCCATACTCTAGCTAGGTTCTAGGAAAGAAGTGAATGAGGAGAGGGTTGAGCAGAAAGCCTTCGCAACAGTCCTGAAAGATGAATTCATGGAACTGCAAGAAAGGCAAGCCGGGTGTGGTTGTGCACGCCTGTGATCCCAGCACTTGGAGGCTGAGGCAGGAGGATCAGTGCAAGCCCAAGACCAGCCTGAACTACAAAAGTGAGCTCAAGGCCAGCCCCCGAACTGCATAAGGAGACCCTGTCTCAAAAGACAAAAAAAAAAAAGCTGCTGGGGATGGGGGTACAGTTGAGTGGTAAAGTGCTTATCTAGCATGCCTCAGGCCCTGGGTCTGATTACCAGAGATCTAAGTAGCAAAAGATAAATCTGGGAAGGGCCAGCCTATGGCAAGCTTTGTATGCCATGTCTTAAAGTCTGGACTCGATTTATAGGTAGTGGGGAGTTTGGGGGATTATGTAGACAGGTGCATGGTAAAGAACTGCATTACCCAGCCTGGACAACAGAAGCAAGGAGTTGCCTGCAGTGGTCTGGGTAAGTAAGGCAGGAACTTGAATTTGAATAGCAGTGAGATAGACTGGAGGAAAGTAAGAGCCGGGTGAGATAACTCAGTGGTCTAAAGCACTTGCTTAGGAAAGCTTAGGCAAAGTGCAGGGACCATAGTTTGATACCCAGCATGTGCATGAGTCCCACCCCCAGAGCAGTCTGAGTTGCCCATAAAAATAAAATGATCATTGCTTGGGTAAATGGAATAACAGTGGGAAATAAAGTGTGGACTTCCTGGGACATTAAAAAAAAAGTGTGGGCACCTTAGTGTAGTAGACATAGTTGTGATGTTTAATTAGGAAAAAATTAGGGATGCGATCTACGGTGTTCTACATATTAAGCTTGTGTTCTGCCTCTGAGCTATACCTTCGCCCTCCTCAGCTGTGCCTTCCAAGTATCAGTCCATCTCAGATCACTTAAGGAGTTCATTTTTAGTTTTATGACTTTCATTATTAAGTAGTAGATAAATAAAAATTATACTCATAAAAAGTTATATTTGCAAGGTATAAATTATATTTACAAATAAGAATAACGCCTTAAGTAAAGTGATACTGTTTTGTTTCATTTTAGTACAGGGGATCAAATGGGACCACTGAGCTTGCCAGGCTTGTGCTTATGCTGCTGAGCTATATCCCTGGCCCTTAAAGTGATACTGTTGATGAAAATAGACCTGTGCTAAACTACGCATATGGGGGTTTGCCAGTTAGCTCAGTTGTTTAAAGTGCTGCTTGGGCAAACGCAGTTAGGTGCGGGACTGCGGTTTGATCCCCAACTCCACAAGCCTCACCAAATCTGCCCTTAAGGAAGCCTGAACTAGCCAAAAAAGAAAAAGGCTATACATAGAAACACAAGTATGGGGCTGGGATATTGCTCAGTGGCACAGTGCCTGCCTGCCTGCCAGGCAAGCACATGGTGGTGAATTTGATTCTCAGTACCCCTCCAAAAATGAATTTGTGTGTGGGTTTTTTTTTTTTGAGGGGAGGAGGAGGCTTGTTTGGAACTTGTGATAGCCTTGCAAGGGGTTACAAACTGGGATTACAAGTGAGCACCACATTCACTACTAAAAATTTAGAATATTAGCTGGGCGTGGTGGTGCTTATAATCCAAGCACTTGGGAGGCTGAGGGCAGGAGGACTACTATGAGTTCAGTGCCCAGCCTGGATTATAGCAAGACCCTGTCTCAAAAAGCAAACATGCACATACCTGTAATCCCAGCATCATTTGGCAGGCTGAGGCAGAAAGACTGCTGTGAGTTTGAAGCCAGCCCAGGCTACAAAAGTGAGTTCAAGGCCAGCTTGCATTATATAGTGAGAAACTGTCTCAAAACCAAAAGAAAAAAAATTAGGATACTGCTTTATTATGGGAAAAATGGAAATGGGATAGTTAAGAAGCACATAGGAATAGGAACTAAAGGTAGGGCCAGGCATATAGCTCTGCAGCATAATCACCTGCCTGGCATGTGAAAGGTCCCAAGTTCGAACCTTGGTCTACAAAAAAATAAATAACGGTAACGGTAATATTCTTGCTCTTGGGCTGAGACCTGTTCTTGGATATTCATCTTATGTTTGATATTCTGAAAAATGCTTTTATGTATCAAATACTTTACAAATGGCTACAAATAAAGCCATTTTTGAAAAGGAAGTGGTCATTAAGGCCAAGTACCACAGAAGGGCAACTCCAACAGACCCTGTCATGCTGGCCCCTGGGTTGGTCCTGAGATCATTAGTACTCTTATCAGCAGTGCCTGAGAGACTGGGAGAGAGAGTGCTAGAGGGGAACAGGTTGGAAGACAAAGTGGAGCCCAGGGATAACTATTTTTATTTTTTGAGACAGGATCTTACTATGTATCCCATGGCACTCCTCCTGCCTCTGCCTCCTCAGAACTGGGGTCACAGTATGCACCATCACACCCAACTTCAGCCATTTTTTTGAAGAGTAGATGATAAGTGAGGGTGAGAGATTAGGGATTTCCAACATAATTTATAAAAGTAGAAGTGGGTTTGTGGCACATGCCTGTAAAGGCCATAGGTTCAATCCCTGGTACAGGACAAAACACAAAAAACAACACATCTGAGCTGTCATCAACTGACACAATTACATGACTCTTAACAGTCTAAGATGGGGCTGCGAAGATACCTGAATGAATTAATCGCAGATGGGGTACTAGTTGGGGTGATGATAGTTGATGGAGCAAAGCCATGGAAGGCAGAGGAGGTGAGTCGGAAGGGACCAATCAGGAGCCAAGGTAGGTCCAAGACCGGAAAGATGTGAAGAGCTGACAGCAGGATAAAAGGCTGCAGCAGCAGTGGGCCGCAAGAATTTGATTTTCTTCACCATTTCCTTCGCTGACTAGGACCTGGACAGCTAATGGCTGAATTGGGGCATGAAACACAAAGAAACGGTATCGAGAACTCACCTCTGGTGATGGTCATATCGGTGTCTCTGGGGGTCGTACTCGCCACCCACATCCACTACAATGTCACACAATGCCAGTTTTTCCGGGTCCCGAGTTCTCACAATCTCAGCATCCTGCAAAGTACACAGGCGGTATAGGTGCTGCCAGGCAAGGGTCGCACGGGTATAGGATTAGTGTTGAGTTTCCAGTGCTGAGACTGCTCGAGCTAACACCACGACCCAGTCAGGGATGCAAGCAGGGTGACTACCTGGTACTCTGGCAGGAGGCGAAGCAATGCGCATGCCAGAGCCTCATCACAGTGGAAGGTGCCGTTGTGAGTCCCGATTCGGGGCGCTGCCATGAGGCTGCTACGGGATCTTTTCGAGGGCAGGACGGACTCGGGGCTGAGCATGCAGCGCTGGGTTGGGAGCGGCGACACAGGAAGCAACAGCCCCAGGAGACGGCGGAAGGGCTGTCGCATGCGCACCCCCAGCCCGAGGCTCGAGCGCTGACCCGGAAGGGGAAATACCTTCTCGGCTTCAACTTCCGCTTCCTATGGTTCCTATGGCAACCAGCCACCAAACACTCGAGGGCTTCCACTGGCTTTCCTCTCGTTTCTCACTGGCTGGAGACTGGGGGCCCTCTAAGGACCAAGGGATTGCCCTTGCCAATCATGCTCCCAGCAGGGTCGCAACCTTCCCACACACCCCACATCTGATCACCAGTCCTTTGCTTAATGCAAGAAAAAAACCCCCACATTCTGCCCAGTAGGCACATTTATTAGCATTAAACACAAGACTACTTTCCTTTAGAGGACCACAAAGTTCCAAACCAATATAGTGTCCCTCTGCCCCAATTCTTCCTTTTTTGGGAGACAGGGTTTTGGTATATCGTTCAAGGTGGCCTTGAGCTCAAAGCAATCCTCCTGCCTCAGTCTACCGAGGAGCGCTGGTATTATGGATTACAGGTGTGCTCCACCTTCTGTTCCATTTCTACAACATACTTTCAGGCCTTGGCAGTGGCCTGAGCTGCCCCGAGGGCTGTGAGCTGCTGAATCTTCTGGCTCATCATTTCCATGACAGCTGTGGGGAAAAAGGAAGAGTTACACCTTAGTCAGGAGCTCAAGATAGGAATTAGAGTTAAGGAAAAATGGCAGGTGGATAACCAACTCAGACTTTTTTTTTCTTTTTGTCTTTTTGAGACAGGGTCTCGCTATGTAGTTCAGGCTGGCCCTGAATTCACTTTTGTAGCCCAGGCTGGTCTCGAACTCACACTGATCCTCTTGCCTCAACCTCCCAAATGCAGGGATTACAGGCGTGCCTTACCACTCCTGGCTCCCCAACTCAGATTTTTTTTTTTTTTTGTGGGACTGGGGTTCAAACTCAGGATCTTGCACTTGCCAGGCAGGCACTTGTGCCACGGAGCTATCTCCCCTGCCCTTCAGATTGTTGATTAAACTTTTTTTTTTTTTTTTTAAAGTTACTCACTGTGGGATACACACTAACACATTTATTACAGTCTACAGTATATCCAGTCAATATGCTAGTCCTGAGAAATACAAATGCATCATATTAAATTGGTGAGAGACAACCAAAAAATAGTAATGTGGAGATTTCTAGAGGCTGGGGTTGCAGCTCAGTATTATAGCACATGTAAATAGTCCCAAGGACCTGGTTTCTATCCCCAATTTTTTCCCCCTTCTTTAAATAGTCTTCCATCTTGGCTGGGTGTGGTGGCCCATGCCTGTAATCCCAGCACTTGGGAGGCTGAGGCAGGAGGGTCGGTGCAAGTTCAAGACCAGCCTGGGCTATAAAAGTGAGCTCAAGGCCAGCCTAAACTACATAACAAGACCCTGTCTCAAAAAGACAAAAAAAAAGTCTTCCATCTTGTCTAACAATCACTAGAATTTTTTTTTTTTTTTGTACTGGGACTAAATTTGGACCCCAATGTGCAACCAGAGTTGTAATTTCTAGTACCTATTTAGTTAAGATTATGTTTCCTTTCTGTGTTTATGTATATCTAATACCCCATCCTGTCCTTGTTAAATAAATAGGAGCTTTGGAGCCGGGGAGATAGCTCCATGGCACAAGTGCCTACCTAGCAAGTGCAAGATCGTGAGTTTGAACCCTGGTCCCGCAAAAACAAATAAATAGATAGATAGATACATAGATAGATATATAGATACATACATACATACATGGGAGCTTCACAAAAGCATAAACATGACTTTCTTCCCCCAAAATTTCTGAAACACCCAACCTAGGAATCTACAAATCACAGGCATGTAATGCAGACTCTAGATAATAAAATACCAAGATTCCAAAGAAAATCAGATGGTTTTAACAAGTTCATAACAGATATAATTCATATGACTTGCTGCCAGGTGGCTTGATCCAAGGACGGTACCTATGTGACTGTCAGGTAGCATGTACCACTGGTACCAGAAGCAGGACAGTCATATGGTGGTTCAAGCCAGCAGGAACATGTTAATCCAGCAAAGGGGACAACCTCAAGGTTTCACTGACAATCCACATTGTTTACTGTAGAGGTACAAAGGATCAAGAGGTGCCAGGCAGAGCTTACCTTGTTTCATGGCATGCTTCTCCTGTAGGGCTGGCTGAATTTTCTCCATCTGCTTGGTGAGGAAGTCTATCTTCCTCTTGAAGAAGTCCTTGGCATCCTCAGCTGTCTGCAAGAGCAGAGGTGAATGAAGGGGTACAAGGATACTCTTTCCTACCCCACAGACTGTCCTTGAACTTCTATCAACAGAGGGTCAGCCACATGCTTTCTCCAACTCACCTTCTCCACATAGTAGCCAGTTCCCACATCAACGAGCACGTGTTCTACATCATGGAGCTTCCCAGGGACATACATCTGAGAAGCAAGGATTAAGGGAAAAACTAGCCCAGCATGAGCCATGAATCCCTGTCAGACAGACTCACAACCCTATGGGACTCTTTTTCTCCAAGACACAAGATATGAGGGCTAAATAATCTAGACGCCTTAGAACTGTAACTCCAAATGTTGAGAAGTTGGATCCTAATGCAGAAAACAATATAGGCTGGAACACCCATCATGAGCCCATCTCTTATGACCAAGCAGTTTCTTTTTGTTGTTGCTGTTCAAGCAGTTGTTATATTTAGCCCCATCCAGAAAGGCCAGATACAATGTCTTGCAGCCGTATGGTCAGATAGCTCAGCGGATTAAAGTGCCTGCTTGGGAGATTGGGGAGATAACTCTGTGTCACAAGTGCCTGTCTGGCAAGTGTAAGGTCGTGAGTTCAAACCCCAGTCCTGCAAAAATAAACAAACAAACAAAAAAATAAAGTGCCTGCTTGGGCAGATGCAGGGACCTTGATTTGATCCCAGTGTGCTGTGCCCATCTGCCACTGGGGAATGCTGAGACTGTGACTGAGCATGGTAGCACATGCCTGTAATCCCAGTGCCTGGGAAGCTGAAGACAGGAGGATCACTACAAGTCTGATCTATGGTGAGATCCTGTACTTAATACATTTTTTGAAAAAGCCTCATTTCCCCTCAACCATGAAGTAGTAATTCTTTTTTTGTTCATGTATATATTTGGTACAGGGTCTCACTATGCAGCTCAGACTCATAGTGATCCTTCTGTTTTTAGCCTCCCCAGCACTGTGATTACAGGTGTGCACTACCACACCCAGACTCATTTCCCAAGCTCAGTACCAACCCCCTGCCCCCTACAGGACTGGGGATCAAACCCCATCCCTACACTTGCCTAAGCAGGTGCCTAGTCCACCAAGCTATCTCGCCCACCCTGAAATAGTAATTCTTGAAAGACTTAATGCTAATAATTCACAACACTGTCATTTGTTTCTCTTTAGTTTTTCGGTTTTGTTTTTAAGGTGTTAGAGATTGAACCCATGGCCTTTGCAACAAACCATATGCCCAAGCCCTTTCTAAATTTTGAGAGAGGATCTTACTAAATTTGTCCAGGTGGGACGTAAACTCCTGCGTCAGCCTCCCTAAGTGCTGGGATCACAAGCATGTGCCACTATGCCTAGGTAGCCCTAGCCTCTCAGGTTTTTTTTTTTTTTTTTTGTATTTAGCACAGGGTCTCACTACAACGATTAGTCTCCTAGCGATCCTCCTGTTTCCAGCCTCCCAAGTGCGGGGATTACAGGTGTGGGCTACTACACCCAGCCTCCAGGCATTGAATCCGGACCCCTGCTGCCTGCCTGCTTTGCTTTAATCCACTGAGCTATCTGTCTGGCCCTCTCTCACTTCTTTAGACGGCAAATACCGAGTCCTTTTTGCCAGAACTTGTTCCTTCAAGCAAAACATTCAACAGATGGACATGATCCACTTTTCTTTGTGAAAGTACTTTAGGATCAAGCCACAATTAAGCTGAAATTAATGAATAAATCCAGGGAACTTCTTCATTTGTATAACCTCTATTCTTCTATTACTTGTCTTCTAAGTTATTAGCACAAGTGTAAGACTCCAGGTTCATTTCCATACTAGATGAATATCCTCAAACAGCAAAGAGAAATAGCACACTTCAACTCTTCATATCTTTGGCACTCATAAGGTATGGAGAGCGATGAAATGTGTGTAAGAGTGCTCTTGAAATCATGGGGGACTCTACAATAACCAGAGTGGGGGAGTGGGAACAAAGCAGGATAGCGGTTCCTGTGGAAAGGATACGGAACTCGTCAGTGGGACGAGTAATTCTTTCCCTGTAGAAGCAATTGGCATAAACATTCAGGGAAGGTTGGCAGCTCCCACCCAAAGACATGAAAGGGAGCTCCACCAGGGCACAGCTCCCGCACTGCGGTGAGAACGGGAACAGGTCACAGGAGCTGGGGAAGGTCCCATACATTTCAACTCTCCACAGGCAACATGCAAAGGCTAATGGAAGCGGCGCGATACCTAAGGGATTGCTGTCTCTAAGGAAGACCGGGTTAGGAAGCGGGACGAGAGAAGCTGGCTCGCTACTCCCGCAGGCTGCCCTCACCCCCTACCCCATACCCTCGTTGCTCTTGTTCAGCACGTTCAGACAGTCCTTGGCTTCCACATACTTGGTCTGTACCACCTTGAGCTGGGCGATGGATGTGGACAAGAACTCCACTTCCTATAGAAGTCAGGAAAGAGGGTTAGAGTGGGGGCTGTGGGGGGGGGTCACAGCAGGGCAGGGGCGGACTGGGGCTGGGGGCTGGGCCGGCAGGGGTCTCGCCAGGCAAAGGAAACCTCCCAAGCTGGGACGCAAGAAGGCGAAGGGGTTAGCGTGGGGAAGGAGTGACCGAGGGGCGGGAAAGTTGCCTCTGGTGCTCGTCCCCACCTGGTCCAGCTGGTTCTTGAGCATTTCCAATTGTGGCAGATTCAGCTCCGTGATGTTAACGGACTGCGCCATATCTGTAAGAAAGACGGCTGAGGAGGATTACGGAGGAGGAAGTGGGCTCAGCGATCAACGTTCTAGCCGCCCTCCCCGCATCTCTATGGCTGCTCCAGGAGGTCGCGCTGCGCCACACGTCTCTATGACCTGATGAGGCGGGGCTGGACCGTGGATTAAAACAACCGCGAATCACAAAGTATCCTAAACCTAGCAAACATTACTTCCACCCATAGGAATCAAAACCTTTAAATCCTTTTCTTTTATGTCTGTCTGTCTGTCTGTCTGTCTGTCTGTCTGTCATCCGTCGGTCATCTATCTTATCTATCCATCCACCCACCTACCTATCTGGTACAGGGCCTCACCATGCAGCCGGAACTTGTAGTGATGATCTTATTGTCTCAGCCTCCCCAGCGTTGGGATTACAGGAGTGCACCACCATGCCTGGTTTTGGTGGCTGGTTCCGTGCAGGGCCCTGGCCCAGCATGCGGTACCAGGAATCAAACCTGTGTCCTTGTGCTTGCCATTCAGGAGTTTAGATTGCCGAGCTATCTCCCTAGCCCCAAAAAACTTCTTTATTCTTATTTTCATTTTTTTATGACAGGGTCTGGCTATGCAGTTCAGGCTGGCCTTGAGCTCACTTTTGTAGCCTAGGCTGGTCTCAAATTTGCACTGATCCTCCTGCCTCAGTTTCCCAAGTGCTGGGATTGTAGGCGTGTGCCACCACACCTGGCTGCCCCCAAAAAACTTTAAATCCTCAACTCAACTACACTTTATTTTTTAAGACAGGATCTTGGGCCATGGAGATGTCTCAGGGGCCTAAGTGCCTGACTAGGCAAGTTCGTGGACCGGGGTTTGATCCCTGGCACCACATGCTATACTAGCCCTGCCTCAGTCACACTGAGCCAACTACCAGGACCAGGCATGGTAGTGCATACCTGTAATCCCAGTGCTGGGGAGGCTGAAACAGAAAGATTACTACGAGTACAAGCTGCACAATGAGACCTTGTACCAAACAAGATTTAAAAAAAAAAAAAAAGGATCTTACTCTGTAATTCAGGCTAATCTTACTAACCCAGTGTGGCCTTGAACTTGCAGTGATCTTCCTTGCTCAGCCTCCTGAGTGCTGAGATCCTAGGTGAGTGCCACTACACCTGATTCAACTAGAATATTTTTTCAAGTTTTAAAAATCTCACTACACAGCTCAGATTCGTAGGGATTCTTCTGTCTCAGCCTCCCTAGCGCTAGGATTACAGGTATGTGCTACCACCCCGTTTTTGTGGCCAGCTTGGCGCGGGGCCAGCATGACACGAGGTACCGAGGACCCAGGTCCTTGCAATTGCCAGGCAGGCGCTTAGACTGCATTTCCCCAGCCCTTCAACTATATTATTGTAAGATAATGTGTGCTGCTCCACCTGGATGCTACTGTCAGCTGACAGGTCTGGGGAGGTTCTCAAAACAGATTAGAAAGCTAGCACCTGCCCCAGCCATAGAATAGGATTAGAGGTTCACTGATTTTATTAAAGAATTTTAAGGATGCATCAGTAAAGGACTTAAGAAGGGTTTATTAGGCAGAAAGTGAAAGTTTCACACTCAAACAAATAGTGTGGGTATGGGGGTGGGGGTATTTCCTGGAACAGTGAACACCACTGCTTTTCTGGAAGGAGTGGAAACCTTGAAGAAAATGGTCTGCCTCACTAGTCTATTCTACCTGCATAGACATACCGATATTTTGCTGTTGTTTTTGTCTTTTTGTGACTATCTAATTATGCATTTCATGCTGACCTTGAGCTCACTTTGTAGCCCAGGCTGGTCTCAAACTCCCAATTTTCCTCCCTCAAGTCTTCTGAGTGCTGAGATTACAGATGTGCACCATGTCCGGTCCAGCAACAGTCTTAATTCTTTCTTTTTTTTTTTTTGCAGGACTGGGGTTCGAACTCACGACCTTGCACTTGCTAGGCAGGTACTTGTGCCACAGAGCTATCTCCCCAGCCCCAACAGTCTAATTGTTAAAAGCATGATTTCTTAGTTAGGATTTTTACGTTTCCTTTTTTACCTATCTTGTATTTTGTCCTACCTCAGTCCAAGCCTAGTGACAGACAGGCCAGGAGGCCTGTGAAGCTCTTTTTTTTGGTGGAACTAGAAATCGAACTCAGGACCTTGCACTTCACAGGCAGGTATTGTGCCCCTGAGCTATTCCTCAGCCCCTATGTGAAGCTCTTTGAATCGTGAGAAGTGTGGAAATGACACGCTCAAGGGAGGCTAGATGAGGTGGAAAGCAAGCTAAGGAGTAGAAGCTACGGTGGGCCATCTAGCACCACACAGCACGTGCCACTGTGGGAACATGAGGGTGCAAGGGATGGGCTTCCCTTCAGTTTAATGTTCACTGGGAGATACACAACTGATAACAGAACCTGTAGGATGTGCTACTCAGGGACTGGAGGATCCAGCAGCTGCAGTGGGAAGAGGGCAGCCTCTTTAAGTCCTTGAAGAGGCTGAGCAACTGAGACGGGAAGGTGCCCTCAGTGATATGTATTGTGAAATAAGAAGAAAACCTTCAAATGGGGAGATGAACAAGGTGGGGGAGGAAAGAAGGGAAAAGTAAAAAAAAATAAGAGAAGATAGAGAACATGGAAATAAAACTGTAAATGGGAAGGGGGGGCTAAAGAGAAGGGAGAGGAATGGGAAAAAGTTACATCATGTACAAAGTCTCTATGATGAATGTGGTTATGGATTTCTAAAATGTACCAATAAAATCTGATTTTTTTTTTTAAAAAAGAAGATACCATCAATGCTTGCTGCTGCCCTTTCTGGGTCCTGTTTCTACCTTTTTTTTCCTTCTTGATGCTGGAGATTGAATCCAGATCTTTATATAAAGTTACATTGTCAGCCCTTTAAAAAACTTCAGCAGGGTTCCACGAAGTCACTAAAATGCCTAGGGTGGGCTCAGACATGCAATTCTCTTGCCCCAGCCTCCCAGAATGCTAGCATCACAGGCATGCACCCCCACATGCAGCTACTTCGAGCATCTTGATGGCCCCGTCTCCCTCAGCTTGGTCAGCCGAGGTCCACCCTCAGCTTTATCCTGTGGCTTTCTCTTTCTTCCCAAGGTTCTCAAACTTGAATCCTGCAAGGTGTTCCGTTTGGCTTACAGTAGCACACACTGGGGTGGGGGACAGCGGTGGGTGTTTTCTTGTTTTTAGATGCTCTCAGATATACTACACAAACAGGGCTTAGGTAATATATCTTTATTATATTAAGCTTAAATTGAAAGGAAATATTTCATATAAAACACAAGGGAAAATAGCTTTAAAATACTTATCCTGAGGGTGAAATCTAAGGTTAGAGGTAGAACAGTCAC
>PVKN010007975.1:0-25774 GCA_004027915.1 Capromys pilorides
AGGGTAAAGAAGAGAGAAGGAGAGAGGGAAATAGGGAAAAGGGGAAATGGGGAGAGGGAGAGAAAGAAGGAGTGAGGGAAGGAAGGAGGAAAAGGGGGAGGGAGGGAGATAGGGAAGAGGGAGAGAAAGAGAGACAGAGATCCTATAATCTCCTTTGAGAAAATACCCCCAATGGTCTAAAGCCTCCACACATCTCCCCCTCCTAAAAATTCCAACACCTTCCAATACACCAAACTAGAGTTAAAGCCTTTAACTCATGGGACTTCGAGGGACATTCAAGATCAAAACCGTAGCGCACCTCTAGGTAGAGAGAATACAATGGTACCAACGACATTGGCAAGTGATGCTGACCCTCTGTGGACATGAGCTAGAGTTGAGTCACCGGCCTGTGCAGTACTATTTTGTTCCTCTTCTCTCATGCTGTTGGAGCATAGATATTGGTTCATACTTTGTCCCTTAATTTCTTGGTTAAATTGAGACGTCAGTCCAGGAAATCTAGGGCCACAGACCCAGCTGCACACTGATGAAATAAGAACAACAGTGACAAGCAACGCTGGTCCTCTGAAAAATCTCAAAGTAATACAAGCCTGGAACCTGCAGAGAGTATTTTGGAGTTCAAATAGAAATAGTTTTCTAACTCAAAAAACAGAGCTGACATATTAAGTGTTTCATTGAAGACCCCAATTATGTCTAGAGTTTTGCAGTCAGTTTATTTTAAAATATATCTTGAAAAGCTGGTGGTCCAAATTTTCCCATAGACTTACACATGATGAGAATCTGTCTCTTTATATTTAGCTGCAGGCCACCTAACAAGTTCTTAGGCGAAACACATTATTTTGCTCCCACAAGAAGAATAAATACTGTATTTGGAAAGTTCCAGTGTTCTTCTTTAAAATATCGCTGTTTCCATAGCAATAACATAATGTACTAAAGAGTAGAATAGGGTTTCTTTAGAAACCACGTGGATGGATACACGTTCCGGGGAAGGCCTCTGAAGCACCTCACCTGCTTGTGGTCCAAAAATGGAACAACAATTGTAATGGAATCAATCACCATCTTATGAAATGAAACTTGGCCGGTATTATATTGCTATTTAGACACTACCAGCCTTCTGCTTTTTGGTCAGCTATATGGGATGTTTTTCGGTTCTGTATTTTTAGAAGGTAAAGAATGAATCTATATTAATTCATCAAGTCAGCTTGTATTTATTAAGTACCTACTGTGTGCTACCTACAGTTCTAGGCTGTGGGGACTCAGCGATGTTATGGAACTGGTATTCTGATAGGGAAAACCAAAAAAAAATGCCTTTAAATAAGAAGAAACGTCACAGTACATGCAGATGTTCGTGTATTTCATTCTTGATCATGCCCACAATGTTTTAAGTATCTTTGAAGAACAGAAAGCAAATGGGTACCTAGGAAAGTAGGGCACAAAGGCTGGGGAAAGAGAGCTGGGAACAATTTTTTCCAATGCACTGATTGCCTGGTTGCTTTGCCTGCAGTCCTGAGGGTGACGATCTAGGGTGGACCTCGGGTTGTTGAAGGTGGCAAAGGAGGGGACTTGGACAGTTCAAAGCATTGCACATAAATATGAAGGCTGGGAGAACGAGGTCAGAGTGGGTGAATATTCTTCCCCCAAATGAGCTCCATCTCTAAGGATTTTACTGTAATCCTTAAAATGCTTCCTAGGTTGGGAGATTTTCTGCACGCTGCCCCCTCCTCCTTTCGCGGTGGCCGTGGGTGTCTCTGCCGTCCCACGCTTCTCCAAATGCGACTCCGGGGCTCATTCTGCCCCGGTGAGCCCCAGCGTGCAGTGCACCCCCAGCTCCCACTCGCAGAGCCTCCCTGGGGCAGCGAACGGGCAGCGGGAATGTCACGGCAAAGGTCGCCTCTCTGGTTAACTAATGGCCGTCTGGCATCTGGCAAGGGGGACTCAGGTCACAAATGTCTCCATGCTGGGTCTGTCACTATTCAGAGAGAGAACAGTAAAAGGATCAGGGCGTCCCCACCCCCTCCCAGAGGCCACATAGCTTTGTCTCTTGCACAAGGCTCAGTTGTACTTTTGGGGGCAAAACCTCAAGCCTTCAGATGTTCTTAGAAACGCACGTCTGTCTGTCCCTGCGCAAGGTCCTTCTGTGCAGCCTCAGAGGTGCCCTGGACATAAACAAGCAGTAAACACTCCCATTGCCCAGCCTGTGACCGGTCTGTCTGCCTCGCTGTTCCCATCTCCCTGAAGAACGTGTGTGTGTGTGTGTGTGTGTGTGTGTGTGTGTGTGTGTGTGTGTGTGTATGCACGCGGGGGGTGGGGAGTGGCTTCTCAAGCCGCCCTGGGAGCAGAATGCGGGGTCACCGAGTCAGAGATGTCCTGAGAGAGGCCACCCCGTCCTCAGCATCAGGCAAGTGGAGCAGCCACCCCCATGCCTTCCCGCGCCCCGCTAATAAATCAGCGCGCAGCAAGGTTACAGAAGGAGGGCCCGAGTGCACGCGCGTTATTTCCAAGGGAAGCATTTCAAAGTTCTGTTTTTGCCCCCAGCAAGTCCAGAAGTCCCAGAGCAGGGGGGCGCGGGGTTTCTAACGCTATCAAGGAAGTGAGTATCGACTTGCCAACCGTCCCGTTCTTTCAACCGCTGTGATTCTACCCAGATGTTCTGTCTTAGATGCAAAGGCATCATTTTCATGCCAAGAAACAGAATGATTGATCAGGCCTTCTTTAAGTCATTTCATCGTATCCATCCCCTTCTGAAGGAGCAGATATCGCATTAATATTAATATTCTTATTGTCTCCCTGAGAGAGAGAGAGAGAGAGAGAGAGAGAGAGAGAGAGAGAGAGAGAGAGAGAGAGATGCCCCTTAACCCCTCTCCCAATTACTGCCAACACCACGGGGATGTGAAGTTAAAGGAAGAAGCTACCAGCGCAGGGACTGCCGTTGTTTTATTAGCAACAGCTGGTGGCAGTCCTTGTCTCCCCTCCCCGCTCCCCTGCCCGCACCCGCCCCAGCGCTACGCTTGTCACAGCCAGCTTCGTGAGACTGGATGCCAAAGGGCGAGTCAGGAACACAGCGTCTTTCAGCTTCTGCAGGCACAAAAGGGGATTTATGCTAAAGAAGATGTGGGCAACTTTCAGAAGCTGATTAAGTAACTTCGCGAAAGATCCTTGGCTCTCTCTTTTGTGCAGGTAACATCTGAGCAATTAGAGGAAGCCTATCAAGTAACTGAAACCACCTGTAGGATTTAGGAAAAAAAAAAAAAAAAGATTTGGTCTTTTTCTTCTCGTTTGTCCAAGATGTTTTACTAGGAAGAAAAATATGGGCTGCACATGTTCTCTCCTTATCCTCATTGTAGCCTTAAGTATGCGTGTGATGACGGGTGGGGTGTGTGGGCACCGGGGCTCCTTCCGTGTGGACAGCAGTTGACCATCAAAAGAAAATCTGTGCCATTTGCCCAGCAGAGAAATAAATCTTCCTGCATGCACTTTAGCCCTGGTTTCTATCTAAGAAGCCCAAATATTTGGACACTGTTTCATCTTATTTCATGTTTCGAATTCCAGGTAGCATTTTCAGGTATATTAAATTCACATTTGGAATGTGTATTTGACAGAAACTTTTGACCAGTCCAACATGCACCCTTCATAATTGTAGCTTTTCATTTTCGTCTAGGTTTTCTAATCTGATCAAAATGGGATGACTTTCAGTTACAGAAATTCAGTTACAGAGTTATTCAGTTATAGTTATTCAGTTACAGAGCATGTACCATACTGTCAGAGTTTTTTTTTTCAGCTGTACTGATTTCATAAAATATCAATTATATATCATGCAAAAAAGAAAACCTTAATTTGAATAAGAAAGCACATTAGCAGTACTAATAGGAAAGGAGCATGATTAAGCAATGGATCTCTTGCTCTAGCCCATTAATAATTACTATTGGGATGAAAATTGTTAACATAATCCATAATGTGGCTCGTGTCTCTTGGGAAAGGAGACTAGAATAATATCAGATGAAAATAAATCTTGGCTGCCCTTCCTGTTTCTTTCACATGTAACAAATCTAAGGCATATATTTCTTCCCTATGGATCAAATATTCTCAAAAATAAAAATATTTAAATATAATGGCAACTCTTATAGGACTAATGCTTGCTACCTCCACAGAACCTTAAGGACAGCAGGAACAATAGCCCTGGGAAAGGGAGGATCAATCTTAGATAGAACTGTGCATCCTCTGTTCTGCTTTTTATGATAAAATTAGTAGGAAGTTCACTTCAGTGGAAGAAGTTACCCCTGCTATTGGCTGCCCTGACTGTCTGTACTATATTTTAGTGAACCAGTCTGGTCATACTCTTGCTTTTTACAACTGACAAAATCCTCATCGTAATAATTTTTCAGGAAGAAGAAAAAAAACCCACCTGTCCTCCTTTTCAGAGCTGGGAATCAAATCCAGGGTCTCCTACATCCTGGCCAAGCACTCTGCCACTGGGCCAGACCTGCAGCCCTAAGGATTTTAGGCAGCCTAAAGATCGTTATGATTGGTGGAATAATTGCTTACCCAAAGACATCTGCTGCATCCTAATCTCTGAAGAATAAGGTATCTTATTGTTTATCCTAATCTCTGAATATAGTATCTTATGTGGTCAAATAAACTTTAGATGTGATTCAGTGGAAGGTCTTGAGATGGAGAAATGATCCTGGATTATCCATGTGGCCCAGTGGAGTTTTTAAAAGTGGGGGAGGGCAGTGGAAGGATAGTAACTGGGAGATGTGGCTGGGAGATGGATGAAGGTCGGGCGGTGTGATCCAAGAAGAACTTGCTGCTTTTGAAAATGGAGAAAGGAAATTCTGAGCCAAGGAATGCGGCAGGCTTCAGATCCTGGAAAAGCCAGGAAATGGGACTCACAGTTAAAGCCTCAGAAAGGAGCAGAGATCTGTGGGCACTGTGAGCTTAGCTCCGCGAGACGCGTGCTAGACTTCAAACTTTCAAAACAGTAAAATATAAATGTGCGTTCTTGTAGACCACTAACTCTGTGGTAATCAGTTACAGCAGCCATAGGAAAGTAACCTACTAGTGATGCTTGTGACTCCTTTTTTCTGGGATTTGATTTGGAATTAAAGACTTTTAGGGCTTCTAGAACATGTCATCACCAGGAAATTCTGCCTGAACTTTAACCAAGATAGAAGAAAGCCAATATGGATGGCTGAGGCTGTGGCCTAAACGAGTGCCTCATTTAGTGCCTCAGTTATCTTTCCTGAGAGCTCCTCAGAAGATTCTGTGATTCTAGTTTTAAGAAATTATATACCTACATTGCCATTATGGATCTTTGATTTTCTTTAGAATTTAGAGAGAGTGCCACTATGCTTTCACATTAATGATTTTGCAAGTGGTAATAGAAACCCTGAATTTTAATGCCCCCATCTTTGTTTAATGTGTTTATCTTGCAACCAACTAAATAAACAACAGCAAACTCAATATCTTTAATGTTATTCAGGCGCTATCTTTTAAATCTCTGGGAGAAATCTTGATCAAAAGGCTCCTTTTTGTTTCATTCTCTTTCATCAAGGAAATTAGAGGTGGAAAAGACCCACTAGATCATGAATTAATGATTCTGTGTTAATGCAGATGTCCTCTCTAATTAATAAAGGAAAGTAAAATGCACAGCGTGGATATATCTAAGTATCTTTCAGTCTGTGAGAAAGATTAAAAATTATTTAACTTGCATAGACACAAAATTTGAGTTTTACACAAAAAGTAGACTTACAAAGTCCTGACCCTAAATATGAAGCTTAATGAACCTTTTAAAATAGATTCTAACCCTAACTGAAGGTCAGGCAAAAATAGACAACCTCCCAATGGACAGGGGAAACCCCCACAATGTGATGTCACTGGACGGAGTCCCTAACAGTAAGCAGTCACTACAGCTGCCTCTTGTTTTTCCTGATCTCCTTTTGTGGAATATTCTGATTTCCTTCTAGTGGGTTCTAAGTACAGTGTTAGGAGCTGTCAATCTAAAAAAAAATTTGCCTTCTAGATGGGGCTATAGCTTTATAAAGCAGTGTACTTGGAAATGGCAGCTATTTCTATAAATAAACATGGAAGTTAAATGTCCTTACTGATTATTTCCAAGACATTAGACAGCATCATTTCTGTAGGGTCCTGTTGGTTACCATGTAGATGGTCACCCCCACTGTACATGGGGACTTCATAGGCACACTTAGGAGGTGGGGAGCCTGAAGGGCCATTTTAGAAGGTGACTGCCACAGGGGATTGTCTTCCTTCAAAGTTGTTGTTAGGGTTTGGCCTTTTTTTACTTCAACCTACAGAAATGGAGTATTTACATACTTATCGGCCCTCATTCTTTTATTCTAGAGTTGCAGTGCCCATGGCCATGATGGTCAAGTCTTGAATGGAAAGATTGGCATCCTCATTATAGAAAAAAATATCTGCCAAATAAGTCAAGCCTATAAATAGTCTCTCTCATTGGTTAGGATCTGAAATGTCTCCCCTCAGATCCTGTGTGCTAATGGTGTGGTCTTAGGCTATGGCCCTATGGGGAGGTGGTGGAGCCTTTGAGAGGTGGAGCCTGGTTAAAGAAAGTTACATCATTGGGGGTGTGACCTGGAAGGTGGTTGTGCCCACTGGTCCTTTCCTATAGCTTTCTTTTGCTTCCCAGCTACTTTGAGGTGAGCAGCCTCCTCTTCTCTGTATTACCACCATGATGTACAGTTCTGCCATAGGCCTACAGGTAAGGGACCAAAATCTCTAAAAGCATTAGCCAAAACAAACTCCCCATCCTTTTGAATTGATTCCCTCAAGTATTTTGTCACAACAGAAGGCTAACACTCTACTATGTTCTGAGAGAGAGCTTTTCTTTTTTTGAAAATGTAAATAGAAAACAAAAAATGCTTCCTACCTGATATTCAGCTAAATACTTAAGACTTGCTCTTGGGGAAGTTCCTGGACTTATATGGATGAAGAAAACCAGTCATATTCTCCTTTACATCCTTGACAAAAAGTTTCTTACATAGTTAAAGTCATTGTCATTCAGGTTTCTGATGCTGATGAAATTGACAGATGTTTAGTGTAATGGGCGTGATTCCAAAATTGTTGACCACATACCAGTTGTAAGCACGCACCAATGTTAAAGGCAATGAGATGCAATTTGTGTTGTATCTCTTTATTTACCAAAGAAGCCAAACCAAGTACATTGAAATCAAGTGTATTTTGGACTACAAAAGTGACCTCAAGGCCAGCCTGAATAGCATAGTGAGACCCTGTCTCAAAAAGACAAAAAAAAAAAAATATTATAAGCAGCTTTGAAAGATATATGAGAACAACTGTTTTGGAGCAAAGTTGCATTTTGGTGAGATTCCAATAAAAAATGTATACCCGGTCTTGTATGTTGAGAGGGTGAACTATTTTTCAATTTGTGTTTCCACTGGGAGGATCCAGGCCACACATGAACACTGTGGCTTTTGTATCCTATGATGTTCAGCAGTGAAAGTAAAACAAAGACAGAAAAATATCATTCTTCCCCATGACATTTCCTCTAACTGAGTATGGGCCTAGGTAAAAACACAGAAATGCCAAGTTTTAAACCTTCATTAATATCAATAGGAAATGAATCTCAGCGGTATTGTGGTGGCGATGATTGTTTCCGTCTTATTTGACTACATACAATGGCATTCCTTGCCACCCTGCACTTATTTGAATCAAAATGATACCATAATAACATGGTTGATATTAAACACTATTCTTAAATGAAAACAATGATCAAAGTAACAGAAAGATGAATCAAAGAAAAATAATATTCTCCCAAGCCTCATGGCTAAATTCCCTAGGAAGTCTTGCTGCATTCCTTTGATTGCTTATCTTCTCTCCACTAGACTGTTTCTCATAAACTTTAATCTTTTTATCCATGCAGAAGTTAGTGATTTCTCATAATAACCATGTAGGGTATAAATTATTCACTGTGCTCTGTGTATTATCTATTTATATTTCAGAGCAATTAACAAACAGTGCTACCTCATAATGTGGGCTCATTAGAAATCTGTTGAAGAGAAGGATGAATGTAAGTGTAAGAAAAACAGCTTGCCTGCAAATCTTCACCATTCATTGGGGAAGAGAGTCCCCCGATAGAGATATTTCAAGCTACCTGGCAAGAAAAAAATTTATGTTGCCCATGAGCCCATTAGGCCTTCAACACTCAGGAGTGATGAACTTAGAATCAGAGGGCCTGAGTTCCAATTCCAGCTCTGCCACTTTATCACTGGAAAGTTGGTCCCTGACCTTGAGGAGCTTAAATTCCTGAAAGTGACTAAATACAGTGTTGAGTTGGAGGAGTGTCTGACTAGTTCACATCCTGCATGGAACCCACCAAGCTAACATAAGTATGGGGCTGGACATTCCTATAGACATCCGTGCACATTGCCAGTACATCATGGGATGTCTATAAACTCTGCAAGCTACATCGCAGCACTAAGTTGACCAGTCATGGTTACTGAGAGGTAGGTTAGAACATCACATACTGTAAACATCACTTGGATACTTGATCTATACAAGAGTGTTACTAAAACTTCTGTTTGGAAAACGTATATAACCAACCAACTGGGTTCCTTCACTTATTTGATAGCTATTCATAGGAACTATCTATATGTGTCCGGAATTCTGAACTCCAGGAATGAGTGGGCACCATTGGTTCAGCCCCTCCCTCCACCCATCAAGCTGAGCCAAGCTTCAATCTCACTCTCTCTGTGAGAGAGAGAGAGAGCCTGGCACAGATCCTTTTGTGCTTCTATACTTGGTTCTGCATCACCTATGGGAGTTTATATAAAAAATCATTGAGTTGTAACATGAATATAACAAAAACTGTGCACAAATATACACTATTGCAGCTGAATATATGTGTGTAACCAGCACCCAGGATACTTTCAGCAGTCAAAACAGTCTACTAGAGTCACCACCTCTTACCCTCAAATAAGGGCAGCTGTTATACTGACTTCTAACAACATTGATGAGGATTTTTTTTTATTATTTTCTACTTTCTATAAACTGAATCACATCACTTTTCTCTTGAGGTATTTGTTAATGCATTGCCCGGATCCCTCCCTTTATAAATGCTATGTACGTGTTCCATAGTGAGAATGCAAGTTCTTTTAAGCAACTTCCTGGCAGAAAAAAAAGTAGACTCTGGAATGTGCTATGGATAAAGTATGTAAAACTGGGGCTCCTTATTCTGTTCAACCCAGCCTGTGGAGATGTAATTTGACCTTAGCATGAACTTGTCTGAAAATGAGCATCTCATTTTCTATTCTAGGCATCATTGCTAGACACCATTCTGGTGTGTGTGCGTGTGTGTGTGTGTGTGTGTGTGTGTGTGTGTGTGTGTATGTGTATAAAATGTTTCTGGGTCAATTTATCACTACCTAATTAAAGTAGCACTTATCAAAATGAGAATAAAATACAAGGGTTTTCCCCCACCATTCTAATAGCATTAATGGAGCTGACTTACTAGTGATTTTTTGTTTTATTTTGGCCTTATAGTTTCCTTCTGGTGGCTTTATTGATTGGGAAGGGAAGAGGGTCACTGCACCCCACCAGCAATCATGTAGCAAGTGGTTTATCTTCGTTGCCAACCTGGGAAATACTTAACTGCCATAGCACCATTGAAAGATTCTTATATCTACAATCTGTTCCATCTTTGTTTTTTGTTTGTTTGTTTGACAGGTTACCAGCATTAAACTCCTGCTTAAAAGCCCTGCAAGTGACACACAGCTCTACTGAGAACATCTTTCTGTATCACTTCCTTTTGTTGTCAGCCTTGTTATAAACTTTCTCAAGCCTCATCGTTCTGCTAGGCATCGACCTCTGATGTGCATTCAGGTCCACAGCAAATGGGCAGATAAAAAGTAACCCTTGACACGTAGCTTCCTAATGGAGCCGTTCTGGGAAACGCTGACCTTGCAACCAGCCCTAGGTATTCGCTGCTGATGCCCATCTCCAAATAGCCAGGAATAAGTCCCACCAAATCAGCCTGAGCAGCGCAAGCCACTTAAAGGCATTGAAGGAGTAGGAGGACACAGGCTGAATAATAAAGGAGACCCAGCTGAGGGACACCTGAGGTACAGAAAGCCAACAGCTCCAAGTTGTGGCAGGCAGAGCATCAGAGCCTTGACTTGAGAATCATTCCCAGTATTTTCTGCTCAGTGCTTCTATCATTGCTCTTATTATTGTCAACTCAATGTTAGACCTTCAGGCAGACCTGGAGCTCATCTCCCACCATCTAGACATTAACCTATCTGCTGGCTCTTTGTTGCTAGCCCCTCTGGAACTTTAGCTCTTCCAGGCAAGACACTGAGACCATCACTTCAAGATTCACAGGACCATTACTGATTTTTTCTTCTGCTTTTCCTACACACTGATGCTCTCTCCTTTATTCAAGAGGAAGTGAACTTTTAAAATGCTACTAAGCAAGAATGCTAAGCCAGCAGGGCCTCCTGTGTATTGGCTTATTTTTTGTTGCTTCCTCTGCACTTTTCCTGTTTTACTAACTTGGTGAGTGGGGTGGGGTGGGTCATGGTGAGCCTTGGAACATACTCAGAAACACCTTGTCTTCTCATTTGCTTTTGTTGAGAAAGTGAGCATTAGGCGTTTTTGTGTGTGCCCAAGAGTGACCTGCTCGTCTTCCTAAGTTGCCATGACAGCGACCAACAGTGTCTCCAGTTGGACACAAGGACTTTGTATGATTTAAATAAAAACAATGGGAAAGTATGTTTTCTTGACCTTTGTAGGAAACCCTACCCAACTCATACAAAAAAGCAGAATTTCCCAGACAGTGAGTAGCTCAGGTCTGTTCTCAAGATTGGGCTTGAATATACCTGGAAAGAGCAAGCACATTCTCACCAAACAAGAAAACTTGGAAGTCATTGCTTAGATTTGAAGGTGTAAACATGGAATAAAAACTTACATGAATTAGTTGGGCCCATGAGATTAAAAAAGTGAGATGTTTTTCTCTAGATAGACTGAAAGAAAAGAGAAAAACCCACCTGGTCTTGACTCTACCAATCTCCTTTCTCGGTTTTGAGCTTCTTGCAGAGGATCACCCAGGACCACACGGCAAGATGCTAGCTTGTCAGCCAGGAAACAGGCTTGTCTTCTGACATGAGAAATAACTGATTGCTTACTGTTTTTATTTTTAAAGTTAAGGTCTCTAAATTAAAAAAAAATGCAAGCTATAATCTCCTTCCCCAGACCCTCGTGGAAATCATGAAGATAGGTAATGCACAGCTGTCTGTCCTGCTCTGTGCTGGTGGCCTCTTGGGTGGTGACATGTCAGAATAGCAATAGTGTCTCTGAAAAAAAAATAATGAGAGAAACATCTGTCTCCCTGCTACTCTCTTTTCCAGGCAAATGGCACTTACAAGTCTTATTTTAGACTCGCGAGTGCTCCCCGGCAAAAGCAACTTCGGTGTGAACCGCAGCCCCCTCTTTC
The DNA here is from genome assembly GCA_004027915.1 of Capromys pilorides. NCBI lineage: Eukaryota > Metazoa > Chordata > Mammalia > Rodentia > Capromyidae > Capromys > Capromys pilorides. The sequence goes on from PVKN010007975.1 coordinate 11,477, forward strand.
TTTGAATCTGTTGATCTCTTTTCCTTCACTAGTATTTTAAGACAGTTCAAAAACAAAGAAGACAACCACAACACAACACATGCATGTCTTTGACACTATGGAACTGAGCAGAAATGAGGCAAAGAGAACAGTGGAGTGGGTGTGATGTGGGCGTAGGCGTAGGCGTAGGCGTAGGCGTAGGCGTAGGCGTAGGTGTAGGCGTAGGCGTAGGTGTAGGTGTAGGTGTAGGTAATTCTTTGTTTTTGGTGTTTGGGATGGAACCCAGGCCTTGCGCATGCCAAGCACACACTGTACCACTCAGCTGTGCCACCAGGCCCTGTTCTTTTCTTTTAAATAGAAATTAGTAGAGGCAATGTTTTGGAAATGTTTGCATTTAGAGTATTATAAGGGTTTGAAAGTTACCAGTGGCTTCAGTTTGAATGTAATTGGCTGAAGAATGGCATAATCATGTTGTTGGAGATAATAGATTAAATATAAGGGTCTACTTATGTCTGTCCATCTCACACATGCATGCATCACACACACACACACACACGAGTCCATATACAACCAAATCTTACTCTCATAAGAAATCCCAGTGATGACCCTGAGCTGGTGAAGAAATGACTTACGAACTGATATCTCTGAAGCCACAACCTGGAACCTAAGCCTTTCTGCTTCCTCGCTGGGGTACCTCGAAGACACTGCATGAAGCAAACCATTTTTATTTGCTTCGGTTCTTACAGAACCAAGACATGCTACAGCTACAAAGAACTCCAAAACCACAGCAGTGCAATGACCCCATTTTTCTGAAGAGGAAACTGAGGCCCAGTCAAGTGCCAAAGAGGGACAGAGGTAGCAGCAGGACACTGGAACTTCATCTCCAGCCCCCTTCTGCCTCCACACCATGGTTTTCCTTCTCTTGTTTCCTTCTCTTTCTGTCTCTCCTCCACCTCCTCAGGCATTTCAGTTTTGTCCTCCTCCAAGAGGCTCTTGACCTCTTCTGCAGCTTCTAATTGGAAAAGGAACACAGAAGCAATGGAAACATTAGTTCTCACTAACTTGAGAATCTAACAGAAATACAGTGCTGGAAGAAGAGAGATGTAAGGTTTGGGAGAGTTGCATTGTCTCCACACCACTGCAACTCCAGCACTGAGTGGCTGAGACAGGAGAATCATAAATGCAAAACCAGTTTGGACAACTTAGATCTTATCTCAGTAAAAAAAACAAAAAACAAAAACATTAAAAGGACTAGGAATGTAGCTCATTTTGAAGACTCTGAATTCAACCTCTAGTGCCAGAGAGGGAAAAAAGATTTAAATTAGTAATACATCTTGATATTTCATCCACACCTCCATCCATCTATCCACCCATCCATCCAACCATCCACCCATCCATCCATCCATCCACTCATCCATTCATCCATTCATCTATTCACCCTTCCATCTATCCAGCTATTCAACTACCAACTTATCCTTCCTTTCATCTATTCAATAAAACTTTATTCAACCAACCTTTCAGTCAAAAACACTCTGTACACATTCTCAATGCTAGTTGTTGGGTATACAAAAAATCACATGAAACATTATTTAAGGAGATGGAATTAAGGGTTATACCATCATGTGATACATAACATTATGTACTGTTGATAAAAGTTTCTTCCAGGCTCGTTGCTGAACACTAGAAAAGTAACTCACAGTAATAAGTAATCAATAGTACTTGTCCATTAGAAGTTTTAATTAATAAAAGATAAGACATATGCATTAAAAAGTCTGGTGTATAGTGGAATATAATGTCATTTACTCTGATAATACTGTAATTTATAGTATTTTAAAAACTGGGGACAAGTTGCATGCATAAATACAAGAAAATATATAGAAGTTGTTATTATTATTTTGAAATGGGATAGATCAAGATTGTGGGGTCAGAATATCCCACATATTAAAGATAATAACCAAGAAAGAGCCTGGTAGTTGAACAGTTCGATGCCTGTATATCAAAACAAAGAGCGCTCAGCAAGTATAAATGTGAAGGAATCTAGTTTAGGTTGATCTTCATGACCTTAAGGACACTGCATTTCACAAGAAAAACTGAAGACAGTTTCTGCTACTGGTTAATGTAACACATTATCTCACAGAATAAAGCAAAGGTGGGCTACCTGCTTGCATGCCATGGGGAAGACTGTGGGAAGGTTGCTCCAGATGCCCGCTCTTGATGCCTCCCTCCTGCAGCCTTGAAGGGACATCAGCTGATGTTTGGATGTGTCTTTCCTAATGATAAAGGAACTGGCTTTCTAGAAGGCTTCCTCCTTTAATTTCCTTTGATGCTGTCACACCGGATGTTGATCTTCCTGAGACTATTTTCACCTCTCGGAGGCCCAGGCAGACAGCCATTACCAAAACTCCTTAGCGGGGGAATCTCCAAATTTAACAACCATCCTTTGCTCCCTCAGGATCAAGATGATACCAAAAAGCCCTACCTCTGGTTGGCCTCCCCTAACGATAAAGGTTTCCGGACCTTCTTCTATAGATCTTCCTTGGACAGTAACTGCTGTCTCCCCTAGGGATTTTACCAAGTTACCTTTCCCTTCTTGTTTAGTTTTATCTATTCGTTTTTTTTTTTTAAGATGAGCACTCACTATGTAGTTCGAGCTGGCCTTGAACTCACTATGTAGTGCAGGTTGGCCTTGAGCTTGCAGCGATCTTACGTCAGCCTCCCAAGGGTTGGGATTATAGGTGTGCACAAACAAAACTGACTCATCTATATATATTTAATGCCAGATTGTCCTCTTTTATGCTAAATTCTAATTTTCATTTAAATTTGCATTTTTATTGTTGTTGTTATTATTTTTGTTGTAAGTCAGGATCTCACTATGTAGCTCAGGCCAGCCCTGAGTGTATGTTCCTGCCTCAGCCTCTGCAATGCTGGGATTACAGATGTGAGCCTCCATACCTTTCTACCTTCCAACGTTTCTCTTTTCCTTATTCTGAGATTTGCCTATCTAATGCCTCCATCATGTTTTCTTCAAGCGGATTCAGGTCCTCTGGCGTCATTTGCTAGCTATGACAAAACACCACTGTAGTAGCCAGCCTTCTCTCTTCATCTGGTATCTTAAGAAGGATTATCAAGAATTATAAATTCATCATTTTTGCATTGGTTAAAAGACTGAATTCTCTCTACGGTTACCTTGAAGTCTTTCTTGAAATTAATTCATGAAAATAAAAGCAAGGAGACAAATAAAACATAAATTCTTGTCAGGCAGGTAAGACTTGAACTAAAATCCCAATAACCACTTTTCACATTCCACACAGACTAGTTTATTTTTAATGTATTTGGTACAGGGTCTACAGAGTCTCATGACACAGATCAGACTTGGAGTGATCCTCCTGTTTTCAGCCTCCCAAGTGCTGGGATTCCAGGCGTGTGTCACCACACCCAGTCTCAGTGTTCATCCCAGTGTGCCCTGAGAGCATAGCGCACGGGGCATCGAACCCCGGTCCCTGTGTCTGCATAAGCAGGTGCTTTAATCTGGCTGGCCCTTCAGACTAATTTTTGAATTTTAATAGATTGATTTTTAAATATGTGTTTGATTTTTAATTTCATCCTACAATTGAGCTCACTAAGTGAATATTGTTCTCTGAATTTGTATTAAGGAAGTGGCTTGACAGTAAAACGAAAATAAAGTTTCCAATCTGGACATAAAATCATTCCAAAATACATAAATGAGTTGAGCATGATTTAAGGCATTGAAACTATGACTTCAGGACATCACAAGAGATATGATTTCTTCAACATGGATACTGCCACCGTGGAATAGTGAAAGATAAATGACAAAAATAGCTCTTGGAAAATTGAACTTGACCATCATATGTGGAAGTATCTGAACTGAACAAAACTATTCTCCTTAAACTCATTCATTTGTTATTTAAAGGCCTATGAATACATCATGAATAAAATCCATCTGTGGTGGTTTTAAAATATAGCTTCCCATTCTTCAGCACTCATCCCATTGAGAAGCAGAGTCTACCCCTACACACACCTTTGTGTGTCTGTGAGTTTGTGGGTGTCTTACTGGGGATTGAAATTCACTGAGATACATCTTCAGCCTTTTTCAATCCTTTAAATTTTGACAAAAGTTCTTGCTAGAATGCTAAATTGCCTAGGCTAGGCTTGAACCTACCTAAACCACACAGAATATTGAAATTAGAGGTATTTGCCGCCATGCCCAGCTCCTTGCCCTTGAACATGGGTTCAGCTTTCTGACTAGTGAGTGACAGAAGGATCACCAAACAACACTTGATGCTCAGGGAAAGAGTGACACTGCATCTACATGGCTCTCTTTCCATCTTTTCTGGGATTCTCACCCTCAGAATCTAGGAGCCAAGCACCGGCAAGACAGCTCAGTGGACTAAGCACCTTTTTAGGCAAGTGCAGGGATGGGGATTTGATCCCCTTTCCCATATGCCGTGCCAGTCTGGCCCCCAGGCACACACGAGATCGGAGACCTAAGTGATGATCAAAGACCCAGCTATGATCTGGGAGGATTATCTTCCCTGGTGGAGAAAATGAAATAAGGCAAAGGCATCACAGGGGGATGATCATGGCACAGAAAGACATCTGATATTTGACCAAGGAGCAAGGGCAAGTTGGGCAGGGGCTCGCTCCATCCTTATGGGTCATGGTAAAAAGTCTTGGAGTTTGTTCCAAGAGACATAGGAAACTATTGGTATTGCCATGATTAATTAATTGTTTACGAATGTAAGGTCAAGGCAAATGAGATAGCCCAGCAGATTAAGTGCCTGGTTAGGCAAGCACAGGGACTGGGATTCAATCCCCAGCACCACATGCTGCTCTGGCACCTCTCTTGGGAGAGCTGAGCTGGTGACCGAGTCCAGGAGTGGTGGTGTACACCTGTAACCCCAACACTGGTGAGGCTGAAAACAGGAGGATCGCTATGAGTCCAAGCTGCATAGTGAGACCCTGTACCAAATACATAAAAAATCAAACAAAAAAACAACTCGGCAGTGATAATGTGAGGAAGCATAAGCATAGGTAGCTGAACTTGCCAGTAATCAAATGTCAACTGTTTTAAAATGTACTTATTTAGTTTAAAGAGCTATGGGAGTACATACATATATAGAAAAGAAATACATGAAGGAAAATACTTTTATACTCACAGATCTCTGGAAACAGAAAGCATACCACATCATGAGGGACTATACAAGAAAACGTCAGGGCTGGTCAGGAGACAAGAGGAGAGACACCCAGGAAAGAATCTTCATTGTGGATTCCTCTGGAAGGACTAGGAAAGCATACTATATATAGGACTCACTTGTTTGTGTAATTAATTTGTAGGCTATAGGAATTATCTCTGTTGTGTGGTACCCATTCCTATGGTAATTAGGGCAGGACATAGTGGTCTGACCTTTGGGAGCCCTAGAGAACCCAATATAGGAGGTAGGTAGATGGTTGACATATGAAAACTCTTTACTGTGTGGAAGAATTACCCAGCCCTGGGGTGAGGGAGTAGACCCTCAAGTATCTGTAGGGCCCCAGATACCAAATTACTAGAATAAAAGATGCTGAATACACCATCTGATAGTATCAACTGTCAGGCATGTGCATACAGAAAGTTTTATAATCACTCCAGTCTCTCCACCACTGCAGCCTAAAGACACCCTTAGTAAGAGCTGTCTAGCTGTCTGCTTGAGGCCCACCCATCTCCTATACTGGTGATAGACAATAGTAATAATGATAAATGATAGTGTTTTGTGCCAGTAATAGATGGTTTACACAACAATAGATAAACAGAGTACCCTGTGTTTTCATCACCTTTCCTTTACTGTAACAAAATACCTGAGTTAAGTCATTTAAAAAGAGGAAGGTTTATTTGGCTCCTAGTTTTGAAAGTTTCATCCCATGACTTTTTGGCACCATTGCTTTTGGGCCTGTGGCAAAGCAACAAGATATCCTGGTAGGGATGTGTGGTGGAGGGAGTCGCTCAGCTCATGGTGACTAGGAAGCAAAGAGAGAAAGGAAGAGGCTGGGGTTCTACAGTTCCCTTCAAATGCACACTGCCAGGGCTGGGAAGAAGGCTCTGTGGCTTAAGTTCCTGCCTGGAAAGCGCAAGGTCCTGAATTCGATTCCCAGGATCAATAAATCAATCAGATGAAAGTAAATCCATATTGCAAGGACTAAAAACTTCTCACTTCGTAAAGAGTTGATAACCTTTCAATAATTCCTTTTTGAGGACTTGGTCTTTAATATGAGGCCTTTTGGGAGACATTCAAAATCCAATCTATAGAATTCTGCTTAAGAGATTGACACCATTGCATATATCACCTCATATGCTAGCACTTAAACTTTAAACATTTCGAAGAATTATACGCATCTAGCTAATATTACATGGTCTCACTTGTAAGACTATCTCCCATCTGCCATCCTTTTAACAGCTTAATCATGACACTTCTAGAGTGTTTTAAGCACATAGTTTGTCCTATAAGTTGCAACTCTCTAATTTGAATCAAATTATTCTCATCCATTGCTATCTACAAATAAAGATGTGCATTTTAGCTAAGGACCAGTGAATTTGGGAACACTAAAAGTATAGGACGAAAACTGATTTGGTCCCTTTTCAGAGGATATTCACAGATTTACTTCTGCAGGGACAGAAGGGATATTATAGTAGCTTTGTGAGAGCAGCCCAGGGTGCAGGCTTCATGCCTGGGTATGACGACATCCTGGTGAGACTGAACTCTACAACTAATTAAATGTGCACCTACTGCCATAAGGAGCAGTCCTGTGGCTTTGAGCCCCATGCATCAGTCTGGTTCTGCCATGAGCCTATTTGTTGCAGCCCAGAGCCTGACCCTGGAGACAGAGCAGCTCAGCTCCCCAGCCCAGAAGAGGGCTTGTTCCTGGAGCTGCTGCTCCCAGAGTGATGGTTGAAATAAGTAGCAAGGTCTTCACTCAAGGGATGCTGACAACCCTCCTTCCCTCCCTCCTTCTCTCTTTCTTCCTTCCTTCTCCCCTACCTTGAGTATGTGCTGAGTTAGGATCAAGCCCAGAACTTGGTGCATGTTAGGCAAATGCCCTGCCAAAGCCGTACCTCCAGCCTTGGCCTATGCATTCCTGATGTTGCCCCAACCTCTGAGACCGAGAACTATGATACCGTAGTGGAGAGAAGTAGGATGAGTGCTACAGTTTGGGGCATTAGAGAGCTGAGCCCAGAAGTCTTGGAATTAGGCCAGCCTGCTCTGTGCAATGACCCCAATGAAAAGTCCCAATTCTGTGATCTATTGCATTGAAAGAAAATTCAGACAAAAACATAACTCACAGAATTTTAGGAAATGTAATTGTAAATGCCACAAAGCCAAGGTTGAAGCTTTTTTTAAAAAATTTCTGACACTAAGATTTTAATAAGTCATCATTCACACATTTTCAAAATAAAACCAGAAATTACTCATAAAGGAAATACCTTTGGGTACAGAGAAAGGAGCTCTTCTTCAGGTCCAGCCAAGCGTCCTTGACTGTATCTACCGTTTGAGTTTTTGTAACATCCTGTATTCTCAGGACCTATCTGATAGGAGCTCACTGTTGAAAAAACAAAGGAATGGATGGCAAGAAAAAAAAAAGAGGAAAAAGACGATGACAAGACATCTTTGAAATGCAAAGTTACTTATGCACTCAACTAAAGAGACCTAGTGTGATTGATACTTCCTTTAACACCAAATACTGGAATAAAGAACAATTTGAGACAGGATCTATACCACTAATTAAATTGACAGCAGTGGCCAATTGTGCCTGAATCTGTCTACTCTGTGATCAACAGCTACCGCCCCCCATCACACACATGACATCCTGCCAAGTGAATAATCTTCTCGTTAATTCAATTAAGCTGTTCAGAAATGGGTGTCTTGTTAGATACAGGGACTGATTCTCTAGAAAGCTTCTTGATTAGATATATGCTATTCTGATGTAGGTTAAGGTTTTGGTTGAAGGCTAGCAGAGTTTTCATCACTACTTCAGTTCTTTCTTGTTTCTTAATTTATGATATTAGCACTTGCTACCTGTATATAAGATTGGAAGTTTTTCTTCCATCCTTATTTTCACTACAAGTCTCTAACTCACCACAGGCCAAAATGTAATCCTCTAAACAGCCCTTTGCCTCTCTATTAAATGCAAATATAAATGTATCTGAAAGAATTCATGTACATACTCAAGAGCACTATTAAAAAATCTTGACTATACCTACAGACAGAAACCACTGAATATAAATACATCTAGTCAGCTAAGCAAATGCAAAGTGAAACATTGGTTCAGTGTAAGTATCCTCAAAGCCAACACCTTCAAAGAATGAAGAGAGAGAATGAATAAATACAGGGGAAAAATCTGTGCAATCTCTCCATGGCTCATCTGTATAAGGAGCTGAAATTGCCATTTCATTATTTATATACTGCGAGCATCATTTATTTTATTTATTTATTTTTGTTGTTCTTTATTTACTTGATACAAGGCCTCTCTATGTGGTTCATACTCGAGTGATCCTCCTATCTCAGCCTCCCCAGTGCAGGGATTACAGGCATGCTTCCCTAAGCCAGCCACTGCATGGCATGGCACGCCTGAGGCTTGGGCCTTGCATGGCATGTGGCACCTGTGATCAAATTCCAGTCCTTGAGCTTGCCAGGCAGGTGCTTAGACCATGGAGCTATCTCCTCAGCCCTGCCCTACTGAGAGTATTCTTTTTTTTTTTTCTTTAGTACAGGGTCTACAGGGTCTCACTACACAGACTGGACTCGTAGTGATTCTTCTGTTTTCAGCTTCCTAAACGTTAGGATTGCAGTTGTGTGTGACCATGTCCAGTCTCAATCCCTGTCTCATCATGCCCTGGTGGTGGGGCTGACATGGCACGCTGAGGATCTAACCTGGCCGCTGCACTCTGCCTAAGCAGGTGCTTTAGTTTGCTGAGCCATCTGGCCAACTCTGTGAGTATGTTAAAAGGGGATATAGTTTTAAAATAATAAAAGCATAAAGTATAATAAAACCGCCAACATTAACAAAAGGTTAAAGAAAAACCCATGAGAACATTGAAGAATAGGGGAAATCAGGGATTAGGTCAAGAAATTCTGTGGAGAAAATCTGCACTATTTTTAGTCATTATTGTAACAAATATTCTACCACTAAGCTACATCCCCAGCCCAGCTGGGCGAGTTTCAGCACTATGCCTCATGTCCTTTGTTAATAAAACATGGATAATTTTATTATCTTATTTAGACAGTTAAAAACATAAAACAAATTAATGTGTTTAAAGTACTTAGAACAGTACCTGACACATAATGCATTATTTTGACCATTATTATTTAAAAAAACACAATTTTTTTGTTCAATGGTAATGTAATTCTTAGAGTAAGTTTGAAAAAAATCATAAAACTAAGGCTATAGTCTTTTAAAAATGTGTTCAGGCTTTTGAAGAAAGGAAAATGTGTTTCATTTCTATCACAATTTTGTAGACTTAAAGTAGTTACTACTGACCTCTTGAAAGGTAACATTTAAAAAATGGATATTGAAAGCCATCTCTATAGACAATATCTTCTTTTTTTTTCAATGTACTAAATCTTTTGAAGTCCTGTTATCATGATGTCAATATTTGGCCATCTTTAACCTATTAAAAAGTGGAAGGTGAAATGGTTGAGTATAATGTTATTGGAACAACATTCATTGGAAACTGAAACAACTTGTAGGCTTTTGGATTGCTGAGGATGAGTGGTGAATTCAGGAGAATCCAGGCTCAAGATGAATGAGGCGAGTTGTGAGAGCTGTCCTGTGTGTTTGCCCTTTAGCTTCACATGATGGGGAATCAGCCCCCTAGATTTAGCCATGTTTCCTGGAGTTTCAGACAAAATAGAATTCTTTCCATCATTCTTTCCTTTGTAAGGCTGAGAATGTCAAACCACCTAGAGCACAGGAATAGATTCTCTGAATGGTCACCACAGACTGCCCCGAGTCTGGCAAATATTTATTGAGTGCCTCCCAAAAGTGAACACGGAGAATATAAACATCAGCATCATAAACACAATGTACATCAACATTTGGATTTTGAGTAGGTACCATTCCCTGAATATGGTGTGCTGGTCTCCAGGCTAAATGCTACACATGGCCTCTTGGAAACACCCAGAAAGTGGTTTCTCTACTTCTGAGGAGCCAAGAGTGAAGCAGAGAAACACCCAGGATGCTGCACGGGGGGCTGCTTCCACATGGTCCCCTCCAGCTCACGCCCTACCTCTACCACACCTTGGAACTGATGCCCAGCTGCTTCCAGAAACTGCTTTGCCTATCTCAGTGCTTCTTCTTCAGAGGGAATTCAGCTCTCACGGTACAGTGGGGGCCAGTGTTTTATTGTGAGTGGGGATCACAACAAAACACTGAGATTCAATGACTTCCTCATAGTGTTATAAAGAACTCAAGATAAATCCAGATCTCCCTCTCTCAGCTAGATCTCCCTGGAGGCCAGGGGACGTATCCAGAAAAAGACATGATGGTAAATAAGAACTAAATAGGCTTTGCCTTTTACCTGTCATGGCGAGGTGAGGGTAATAATCACGATAGCTATGGCCCATGCTGACCCTGGGCCAAAGGCTCTACATCCAGGTGTCATCTCCACAGAATGCTCTGGCATGAGACCTAGAGTGCCCTCATTTTCCTGATGGAGAAAATGAGGTGCAGGACTGTTGTGTCCCAGCTGAATAGAGTGTTGGAAGCCATGTCTAAATCTTAGAGTCCCCAAAGCACTGAGTGCCTGTACCCTCATGATGGCTCAATCTTCTGTTTCTCTTCTGCTGTCTGTCCTCTCATTTGTCTTGGCTCTTCAGGTTTCCATGGATTCTGACTGCAGCCCATCTTTGGTATCCACTGGCAACCTCAGCAAGGATACTGCCCAGCCTGAGATGCCCAAGAGTAAGATGAGGCTTTGTCTAGAAATGAGACAGGAGTTTATGTGGAGAACCTAACAAAACACTAGATGGACCCTCGACTTGGAAGCCTCCTTATTCTCCAATGAGAAGGTGGTAGAGCCTTGAGGGGTCCCATCCATCAGTTCAACACCAACAAACTACTAATAGGTACTAGCTGCGTGATCAAGCCTCTCATTTACAGATGTGGACACTGAAGCAGAATGAATTCTGAAGGGCTCGCCCAGGGTCACACATAGCACAACAGGGATGAAAACTTTGCTTTCCAATTTTAGCCTACTGTATAGCCTGTCGGTCTACCCACATGCCTGCAGAAATGGATGGCTATATCTTTAGGTTGAATGTAAATATATGTCACTTGCTTTTGGTTCAGCATGCTGAGTCCACACTGAAGATGGCTTCAACCATGTGTGACTTCTGTGGCTCAAAGGAAACCCTCTTGTGAAGGGAGCAGGCTCTGGCAGCTGACTTTTAGAGTGAGGGGTCTTCTCTTCCTTTTCTTACCTTGCAGAGCATCTCTTGAGCCACCAATTTCCTCAGGAAAGTGAGCGCCAGCAGATTGGATTCAAGCTCCACACACTCATCTCACAGATAGGCCTGTTTGCTGAAATTCTGCGCTGTACAAATGGGAATGGTGCCCATTTACTTGAGGCCACTGCTTTGACATTTCAAAACCCAACTCCTCTTCAGTATGACTAAACCAAGATATATATATGTGAAAGTGAACCGAGTGCCATATCTTTGGAAAGCCCACACTTCTGAGAAAATGGCAAATAGGCCTCCTTTCTCCTTTAACAGAGAGTGTAGAGAGCCAGGGAACATCACGAATCCTGAGTTTTGTTTGCTTTCCCCCAAGGTAAGTGGGGGTGGCTACAGGCTTGAATTCACATCTTGGCCCAAGTCAGTATTTCTTCTATGCTGAGTATAAACAGAACTTTCCAGAATGTTTACACTGGGAGGGGCTTCCCAGGAGCGAGGCTAGCTGGTCTTTTAGAAATGGCTTCCACATGGATGTGGAAGTTTAGCTGAGTAGAAAGAGTGCCTAACAAACCTGAAATTGAGAGTACCCTACAGGTACCTGGACCATTCAGGTACCTGACTCCAGTGGTTGACTCTCTTACTTCCTGTTATTGACAGGAAGCTCTAAAACCTGATGCAGCCACTGATTTTTAAATTTCATCTTACTCTTAATATTCGTATTAATATCTGAATGTGATTTTATGGAATTAGTCATTGGCTTAGATTTACTTAATTAAAAAACACCCACATTTCTCCTTTTCTGTCTTCTGTGAAGTAACAGGACCATTTGAATAAACTCTGATGAGATCAGTTAGTTTCAGAAGGCCAAGGATTATTGGCGGAGCAGATGCCTCAATAGATTCTTGTCTCATGGGCCATAAAATTGTCAGAAGCACAAAAATACTAAAGCACAATATTACCATGATCATAAATAAACATTCACAGATGATTATGATAAAAAAACAGAATGCTTTAGAGTAACTTTTGTGGTTATAAAAAGAGCATCATAAAATCATAAATCTGGCAATACTCTAGAGGGGCCATACTCATTCTTAAGGCTCAGAGTCAGAAGTCCCTAGCGTAGAAACATGCCTACGATTTGTATTTTTAAGATATTATTGTAAAGCAAGGTATCATAAACACAATAAATTTGAGAAACTACCTTTCATGTAAGGTTTAGAATCAGAATTCCACATGATAAAATATTACTTTTTCTGTATTGTGCATTTTCAAGTAGAATATCTAAAATATCTGTTTTGCTGAATGTATGTGGCAAACGTTTATGAAACATGAGAGATAAATTACTTACAGAAGTTAAATTGTGACACCATTCCAAATGTTTCAAATGGTGCTACTTTTAATCATTTGGTTAATGCAATTTGAAGGAATTATTTTTATTTTAATTCTTTTGAGAGCTGTACATATTAGAGTTCCTTACAATCTCAGGCCTAAAGGCTCTCCTCTGATCTACTTCTCCTACTTAGAGCTTTTTAAATTGATGTGTCTGTCTGCCTTCTAGACGATCTATACCTTTATATTTAAGGAACAGTGAAATCAAAGAGAATGCTGAGTAACCAATTTTGAGACATTTGCTTGCTTAAAATAATTTCACATATAACCCTCCTGTATTTGAAATTAAATCAAATACACACAATATGCTACAATTATTCCTATTTTATAAATGAGAAAACTAAAGCCTTAGGGGGTTATGCTGTCTGAGAGCACATAGGTATGACACCACACTAATGCTCTTAACTGCTCTGACACACTGATCCACACATGCTTGAAAAGAAAACCCAGCGCACCATACTGCATCAATTAATCGACTCAGTCAGTCATTCCTTTAGTAGCGCATGCCTTTGTCTCTTCATTCATTCAGCACATAACTTACAAGCACCAGTGAGACCCTGGGTTGTTCTGGGTTCTGGTGACATATCAGTGACCTGAGCAGACAGAACTGGTCTCTGATCTCATGGAGTGGAGAGACACATCTGGTTCAAGTAATCACATGAGTAATTGCTAAATACATTTCACTGCACTATTCCAGGGAGAAGTCAAGGGAGCTTGAGCACATGTGAGTGAGAGATTCAGAGCCCTCGCAAGGAAGGGGTCTTGAAGCTCTGGGAGAGGGCCTTCTAGCACAGTGGGAGCACAGCCCGGCTCCTGTTCACAATGAAATGAAAGCCCTGAACTCCTACCCAGCCCTAATACAGCTGTCACTCAGAAATGTCTGTTCTCACTTCAAGCACCAGCGTGACGTATCTACCTACAGTTATTTGTGTAAGACTTCAAACACAACTCAACTGTTTCTGAAGCTTGTTTAAGATATTGGGTTTCTTTTTTACACCCTTCAATCTATCACTGTTATTTCCCTTCACCTGCATATATCTTTTTACTGCCCAGTATCACCTCTATGCAAGGTTTTTGTTAGCACTTCCCTGCCTTTGGATTTGACAGAAAACCTCCCTGGAACCTAGGTTTAATCAAGACGTTTCTGCTCTTACTTGGCTAGCTCCTACACATCGTGCTGGAAGGGTCCCTGTTATCATGGCATCTTTGCACATTTCCTTGTGTCCTTTAATGTGACATATCAGTGCTATTCCCATTGCTTTGGAGGATGCAGTCAGGCAGGCAAAGACTTGAGAAACATTCAGAATCCAATAAAATGATAGCCACATAGCTGAAGAGCCAGAGAAGACAAGTACAATCAAGGCAATGGAGGACTTCAGCTATGTCTTAGTGGACATTGACAACTTCAGAGGGTGGACAGAAAATGAAGATTTAATAAAGCAGAGAGTCAAAACATTGAAAAACAACACTGGGCATACTATTA
>PVKN010007976.1:0-25774 GCA_004027915.1 Capromys pilorides
TTATTCCTTTTATTTTTCTCTCTTGTCTAATGGCTGCAGCTAATGATTCCAGAACTATATTGAATAGGGGTGGCGATAGAGGACACCCTTGTCTTGTACCAGATCTGAGAGTAAAAGACTTCAGTTTTTAATTCAAGGAATTCTGGATGTTAGTTGAAGTTTAGATTCCCCAGCAGCCCTTTGTTAAGATGGGTGAGTGTGAAATCTTTTTATTTTCTTTAGTATTTTATTGAAAAGGAGAAGTTACTGTCTACACAGTTTCTGTCCTGTTTTGCCTGTTCCTAACTAAGTCCTCTGGCTGTAGAGAGCTGGTTTTACTTGGAAGCATTGTTGTTTATACCACATTGTTGGTCTCATTAGCTCCAATTGGATGCTATATATGCAAAAAAACCCTAGAGAACTTGTCCCTGGGCCATTCCTCAAGTCTCAAGGTGTAAAGCCTACGTGCTTTCTTCTGTTAACTTTTCTGAATGTTCTGATGTTTAGTGTTTATATAATGTCCAGAAATTTTATGTGTGTTAGTGGAAGAACAAGTCAAAGTATATCTGGTGCATTTTCCCAGGATTGGAATTTGCTCATCACATTTTTAAAGCACCTTTGGTCGGTATTTTCTTCATGAGGAGTACAGTATGATATGGTGGTTTTAGAAAGGAGATTTTGAGGGGCTGGGGAGGTAGCTCAGTAGAATAAGCACTTGCCTGGCAAGCACAAGGGCCTGAGTTCAATCTCTGGTTCCAGAAAAAAAAAAAAAAAAGAAAAAGAAAGAAAGAAGATTTTTTTTAGCCAGAATAAAAAGCATTCATAGATTACAGCTGTAGATCTTGTCCCTGAGGCTCAGTTTCTTCATCTGGAGAGGTGTACTTGCTTCAGAGCTTGCTTGCTAGTGTGTGTGAGTGATAGTGGAGATTACATGCTCACACATTTAGTGTGACATGTGTTTACTGAGAACCAGAAACATGGCAAGTATGACTGAGGGAGAAAAACTCTTCCCTTACTTAATTGTAAGTACTTTTTATTTAAATGGCACACATGGCTATTGGCTACTATATTGGAGAGCACAGATTTATATGGTTAGAGAACAAAGGTTACCATAATCCTTGCTGGATTGTTGCCAAGTAAAACACTTTGGAAACCTGCTTTGAAAACTGTTACTGTTTGTGTCTAGAGATCTCCTCAAAGCCTCATGCAGTCTAGAGTTTGTGATGAATTCATGATCCTGTGCTGGGATTAGGGGTGTAAGTGCTGTGCCCACCTTGGGGTGGATGACCTGGCAACATGAGGAGCGGCTTGCTCTCTCTGTTGCTACTCCTTCCCTTTTGCTCTTGCTGTTTTGCTATTTTCCATCCTCAGGAACTGCTGTACTCTGCCCTGTGCCATTCTTCCTTGGAGCCAGCTGATTATGGACTGAAATCTCAGCAAACACTGAGCTAAGTCAACCTTTCCTTCCTTAATTTGGGTGTCAGGTACTTTGTCCCAGCAATGAGAGAAAAGTTACTGAGACAACGACAATGTAGTATATGACAAAAAGTGACATTTACAATCAATATAATAACCCAGGATGTTTTGGATACAGATCAAGAAATCTCCTTCCCTCAATGTGAATCACAAGTTTCATAGGCACAATGCTCCTCAACTTTTTAAAGAAAGTGAAAGGGAGGCAGTGTTCCCAAGGTCATTCCTGAAAGGAGGTGTTACTCTTGATGCCAAAATCACAGAAAGACCCAACCAGAAAGGAGAACTACAGGCCAGTCTTCTTAATGAACATAGACATGACAATCCTCAATAAGGTACTGGCAAACAGAAGGCCAGAAATCATCAAGAAGATTATGCACCTTGACCAAACAGGACTTATTCCAGGGTGCAGGGATGGTTCAATGTATGCTAATCATTAAATGTAATATGCCATAACAGAGGCAAAACAGGGCTGGCCAAATAGTTCAGTGGATTAAAGCACCTGCAAGCAGGCACAGTGGCTGGAGGTTCCATCCCCAGGCGTGCAATGCTGGCCCCACTCCCTGGGGTGCACTGAAATGGCAATTGGGACTGAGCGTGGTGGTGCATGCCTGTAATTCCAGCTCTTGGGAAGCTGTAAACAGGCAGATCACTAGGAGTCCGATCTAGCAGTGAGACCTGAATGCCCTGTAGACCCTTTCCCAAAATACAAAAAAAAAAAAAAAAAAAAAAAGAGGCAAACACAAAAATTGTACAATCATCTCAATAAACAGAGCAAAAACATTTGACAAAGTCCTATACCTATTCATGATTAAAAAAAAGTTGTGAAGAAAATTGAAATAGTTTTTTTATGTTAATCTGATAAAAACTATCTATGAAAAATCATCAGCTAGCAACATACAAAAGAGTCAAAAGTTAAAGGCTTTCACTCTAAAATCAAGAATCAAGACACCCATTAGCACCAGTTCTATTTAATATAGGTCCAGAAACATTAGCCAGTGCAATTGAGAAATACAAAGAATAAACACCGGAAGAGAAAGAAGTTAAACTATTATTATTTGCAGATGACATGATACTCTACATAGAAGATCCCAAACACTTCACCAAAAGACTTCTATTTTTAATAGCTAATTCAGTCACATAGCTGAATATGAAGCCAACATTTAAGAATCGATAGCATTCCTATAAACAAGTAGTAAATTCACAAAGAAATTAGAGAAACCGCACCTTTCACAATAGCATCCAAAAAATGAAATTCCTATGAATCACTCTAACAAAGGGAGTAAAAAAAATCTCTACATTGAAAAAACAGTACTACTCAGAAAAAGGAGATCAAGGAGGATACCAGAAAGTGGCTAAATATTCCTTGTTCTTGGGCAGGAAGAAACAACATTGTGAAAGTGGCTGTGCCCCTAAAATTGTTATACAGACTTAAATGTTGTGTAGACTTAATGCAATCTCTACCAAAATACTATTAGCATGCCTAACAGAACTAGGAAAAAATATCTGAGATTTATTTGGAACCGGAAGAGACCTAAAAGAGCAAAAACAACTCTGGGCAACAAAGGCCAGGCAGCGACCATCACAATCCCTGACTTGAAATTATACTACAGAGCTACTTTCATAAAAACAGCATTGTACTGGCACAAAAACAGACCTGGGGATTAGTGGAACACATTAGAAGAAACAGAAGCAACTCCAAACATATTCAGCTATCTTATCTTAGACAAAGGGGCCAAATACATGCACTGGAAGATAGTCTCTTTAATAAATGATGCTGGAAAACCTGGCTTGAAGAATAGGCGCAGGCAAGGACTTCATGAACAAAGCCCCAGTTTCACAGGAAATACCATAAAGAATCAACAACTTGGATCTCATCTTATTTAGAAGATTTTGCACAGCAAAAGGCATCACTAGCAGAGTGAAAAGAAAGCCCTGAAAAGTGCCAAAAAAAAAAAAAAAAGTGAATTGTTTCTCATACAAAGGACTAATACCTAGAATATATCAAGAATTGAAAAAAAATAAGGTTTCCCAAATGTAAAGACTCAATTAAAAAATCAGCATCTGAATTAAGTGCATATTTTTGAAAAGTAAGTACAAACATCAAATAAATATATGCAAAAGTGTTCAACGTTGCTCACTTGAAAGTGGCAAATTAAAACAGTGCTGCAATTCTATCTCACCCCAGAACGAGTGGCTATCATCAAGAAATCCACTAATAACAAACGCTAGCAGGCATGTGGGGAAACAGAAGCCCTTCTCCACTGTAAGTGGAAGTGTAGAATGGTGCAACCACTGTGGAAATCAGTGGGGGATTCCTCAAAAATCTAAGACCAGTTGTTCCATCCATCTGTCTCACTTCTTTGTATGTTCCTGAAAGAATTAAAACCATTGGACCACAGGGATATATGTGCACCATGCCTATAGTAGCACGGTTTATAATAGCTAAGTCTTAGAGTCAAAATGCCCATCAACCAAGGAATGGGTAAAACAGATTTTAAAAAAAAAATATACAATGGAGTACTACTCAGCCATAAAGAAAGATAAACCTGAGACACGTACAGATAATTGAATAGACCTTAAGACCACGCTCTTAAGTGAAATAAATTGGGCACACATTTGTAAATACTATATTGTTTCCCTGATATGATGAGCTGAAAGTGTAAATAAGAACCAATATATACAACAGATACTGTGAAACAGTAAAAAAAAAAGAAAACTGTACAAAAGGAAGAGAAACTAGGGAGGGTGGAGGGGAAAAGGAACAAAAGGGAAAGAAACAAATGAGTAAAGAAGGCTAAAATGTAGAGAAAACCAAGCTTTGTAGGTAAGATGGGAAAGGGGGTTGAAGGGAGAGGAACAGGAAAAATAGAGGAATTGAGATACGTCACGCACAGGTACAGATTCCATGTAGTGAGCGTGATCCTTATGTGCTCTAAATTATACCAATAAACTTAATAAAAAGTTTTGTAAGTATTAATTTCAAAACAAACCCCAACAAGAAGTGAATGAAATGGAGACATGAAGAGGCACCCAGTTTCTGCGGTGTGCTTCTCTCTCCCGCGCGTGCACCCAGCAGCCATGTGGCCAGCGCGCTCTTTCTACAACATTTCTTCTTGCTGTTCCACACAGGGGCTCAGGTCCTGGGGTGAAGCAGCCATGAGCACGGCTCCACTCGGAGCATCACTCCACAGAAGTCCCTCAGGACAGGCTGCCTATGGGAGTGCGCTCTGGGAGGATGAGCCGGGTCTTGGGGAGCCCTATCCTTGGCCTCCCAGCAAGAGTAGAGGAGTTTCATGATCGGCTGCTCATTCATGAAAGATATGGATTCCATGAAGCAAAAGAACCTTCCCTCTACTCTGGAAATGGGAGGACACAGAGCAACTCCAGAAGTGCTGGGGCGAGACAGGTGGCCTGGGTCCTCACAGTGTGTGTGAGATCAACTATCTAGGTGGCACCCAGAATCTCACCTCTCTTCTCCCCATCAAGAGACCATGATAGGATGTCCAAGCTGCCTCCCCCTAGTGGGACCATGTGCCTCCAGAAACTGAAGGCACCAATCCCTTTCTAGTGTAAATTATAATGATAGCTATAGAGATGAGACAGGAATGCACGAAAGACTGGCTTAATAAATGCCTCACAATAAAAGAAGATTATGGCAGAGCTGGAAACAAAACTGAAAACTCTTAGTTCGTACTACATGAGTCTGAGCTTATTTGGAAGAAAACAGCATCTAATGAGCACTATTTTCCTTTCTTCCGCACCCCTACTTGCCTACCCTAACACCTATCACAGCATCCCTCATTTACGTGTGGCTTGGGGGCGCGGGAGAGAGAGAGAGAGAGAGAGAGGGAGAGAGAGAGAGAGAGAGAGAGAATGGAGGTCATGATACCAACATCCCAGGGTTCTGGTGAGGATTAAATGAGGGGGTGTGCATAGCGCAGCTGTCCTGAATAGGAACTTGAAGAGAAGCTGATTACCTTTCACTAGAGCTCGGCTATTCGTTCTCCACTGAGAACTCCTGTTAACAATGCAGTCTCTCCTAGTGCTTCCCTCCTCCCCTGGAGCCAGCGGCCCCCTCAAGCCCACTAACTATCCAAATAAAGAGTGCAGACAGGGCTTATGTGAGCAATGATTTTTGAGCCTAGCAAAGTCCCTAGGGGAGTGCAGAGAACCACACGGCCAATTAGCATGGCATCATTTCTTTTCCTCTGAGTGACTCGGACCCAGAGACAGTCACTTAAACCCTAATCACAGGAGAACAAGCACAAAGCCTGTTAAATGAGCCCATCTTTATTCCTGGAAGAGCAGACGGCAGGGTTCTCTGATCCAGGAGTGTGCTGGCTTCTTAATCATCTGTGGAAAGGGAGTGGTGCATCAGGTTCCAATGACATCGGTCCATGTTTTTAAGAACCAGCCAGTAAGTAGGTAGGACCAGCAGCCAGCGGGACCCAGAGGGCCCACTCCACATTGGTGGGCCTACCTGGAAGGAGCCTTGGGACAGGCAGCCAGCAGGGCCCGGTGGTCCACTTGGGCAGGGCTCAGTGGAAGGAGCTGAACACAGCAATGACACCCAAGCCAGGCGAGGCTAGTCGAGTTTGAGTTCAGTAGATCTAGACCCAGTAAACTGAGGTGTCCTGCTTGGCCCAGCTGAGCCCACACCAAGGCCCAGAGTGACAGGAGCAGCCTTGAGGCACAGAGGTGGCAGCAGGTGATAGGGGTGAACTAGTCTGCCTGGAACACTCCAGGTGCAGGAAGAGGTGGTACCCAGAGAGAACTCAGGGGAGCTAATTTAAAAACAGTTTTAGATCTGCTTTGTTATACAGCTATAATGTTTGCTCCTATGGTCTGAAGTATAAACCCATTTGTTACAAAGTTTGTCACTATCTAAATTTCAATAGTTGTTATTAGTATTGCTAATTACACTACGGTAAATAGGAAACCATATGCGCCTCAACCACATGTTCTCCCATGGGTAATAATATCAGGAGCTGCTTGGGTAATAACCTCACCAAAGCCCTACACTAAAGGATGGATAACAGTGTCAAACAAAAACCAGTATCTCACTCTCAACCAAAGGAGAAGGCAAAATCTTGGGACACACACAAAACAAATGTCTCTGACACAAGAGAGATACCTAAAATTAGACTCTTTATAGAGAGGCTCTGATTGCCATGATATACCTACTTACTATCAAACTTCCACAAAAAGATATCAGAAAAATTAAAATAAATAGTTCTCTCTGAAATAGAAAAATGATGAAAAAGGGCTAGCGAGATAGCTCAGTGGTCTAAAGGGCCTGTTTTGGCAAGCTTAGGCAGGTGTAGGGGATTGAGGGTGGATCTTCAGTACCACATGCTACACCAGCCCCACCCTCAGGGTGGGCTGAACCAGAAAAAAAAAAAAAAGAAAGAAAGAAAGACAAAATGACAGGGAGCAAAAGGCAATCTCAAACACTGAGCCCACCCAGAACAAACCCAGGATAGAAGAAATTGAAACTCACACACCTGAAATCTCTGAAATAAGAGCAACTGAAGTAAAGAAACAACTGCAGAAGGGTATAGGAAAAAATCAGATCAGAAATCATCTCATAGGTTAAAAAAAAGAGAGAGAAATGATAACTATAATGAATTACTAAGTGTTTCTAAAGAAGACACTGATAAAAATAGAAAATAGAAAAATATAATGGAAACCTTGAATGAGCAATATAGGACAGAAATAGAATGCATGAAACAGATTCCAAGAGATATACAAGAAATTAAAAACTTCATTAAAAGTTGTCAAAACCACTGAAGACACCATCGCAGCTAGGGAAAAGTTAAGGAAAAATCTCTTAAAAATAACTAGGATCCAGGAAATAATAATTCAACAGCTGCAAGACCATAAGCATCAATTAGAAAGGAGGCAACATAAATGTCATAAAAAATATGGGCAGAAGTGACAGCAGAAAACTTCCCAACTATGTGGAAATAATCTGACATCCAGTAACTGAGGCATATAGAACTCCAAATACTATCAACTCAATTAACTCAACACTGCACCCAGACATATAATAATCAAGATCCCAGAAATTCAGCATAAGAACAGCTTACTAAAAGCTGAGGGAGGGAAGGAGGGAGGGAGGGAGGGAGGGAGAGAGAGAGAGAGATCATACTTAAAGGAAAACCCATTAGTGTAACTTCAGATTTCCTCTCACAAACCATCAAGTCAAGAATAGCCTGGAGTGAAGTACTTCAAGTCCTTCAAGAAAACAAATTTCAACCCAGACTGCTATGCCTTGCAAAACTCTCTTCCAAGTTTTATGCAGAAGTGAAATATTTCCACGACAAAAAACAACTAAAGAAATTAATGATGACCAAACCAACCCTATACAGAGTACTAAAAGATATTCTAGAGGGATTAAAATGCCCACAATTCCAAAATAATAGCAAAAAGAACCTACCAAACACAGCAAATTATTAAATACAGGAGAAAAGTAGGGAACTAATAGCAGGAAAATAATATGACAAGCACAAGTCAATATATATTAACTATAGCCACCAATGTAAATGGACTCAGTTCACCAATTAAAAGAAATAGGCTGGCAGAGTGGATTAGGAAACGAGATCCAACAATATTCAGTGTATGAGAAACACATTTAACCCATAAAGAAATTCATAGGATGAAAATCAGTTGATGGGAAGCAATACTACATGCCCCAGGACCTCAGAAAAAGTGGGGGTAGCTATGCAGACAATCTGAACCTCAAACCAAGAATGATCAAAAGTGATACAGAAGGTCACTGTACACTGGCTAAGGGAGAAGTTCAAGAACCAGTTCACAAATCGAGAGCATGGAGCTGACTGCCCCTTGTAGCACTGTAACTGCTCCATCTCTCAGTATTTATTTTTCTGAAATTAAGTACTGTATTGAACCATGATGCCTGTATAGGCTACAAAGAAGCCATCAGCCTCAGAGCCTGACTGTATCTTCAGGGCCTTGGTCCCCATGCCTGCACTCAAAGGACAGAGCTCCCCCAGTTTATTTTGGAAATAGAATCTTGCTAAACTGTTCAAACTACCCTTGGATTAGTGACACTCCTGCCTCAGTCTCCCAAGCACCCGGCTTGCTGAGATCACAGGCATGCACCACTAAATGTGGTTGGGGAAGCTCCTGCCTTCCTGGTATTTTATGGAGATTTCTTCAGTTGGGGATTCTGAGAATCATCTCTCTTTCCTCCCTTATTTTTATGGGGTCCGCCCATTGACTTTGCCTTGAGTCTCAGAGAGATTTTACTGACCATTTGAGCAATGCTGGAGCTGTTGAGAGAGACTCCAGGGACTCTTGAAGACTGGATGATTTTGATGAATGAGCTGAGATAAACCTTTGGGGGTGTCTGTGTTGGGGGGTGGAATATTAGAACATAATGTGTCCTCTGAGGGGTCCACATTCAGAGCTGGGGTTTTTGACAGCGACCTGGACCGAGCTCACAGTGGAAAGGCTGCTTGAGGGGTGGAGCCAGTCTGAAGGGCATGACTCTTGGGACACGATCTTGTGGACGGAATCCAGTCCTTTGTCCCTTCCTAGCTGCTTCTCTCCTTGCCTCTCTGCTTCCTGCTCACCTTCTCCCACCACATCCTTCCCCCCTGCTGTTCTGCCTTGCAACAGACTGAAGCCTTTGAAACAATGATCCAGAACAAATCTTTCCACCTTTAAGTTATTTATCTTTTCGGTCACAGTGCCAAAAAGCTGACTAACACAGATTCACAGTCATGTGCAAGAGGCACACGATAACCACCCACAGGGCATCCTGGATCAAAGCTCAGGAAGTTTCCAATCTTGCTTTTCCCAGAGGTAAGCTCTAGGAGCCAAAACGCGTACTCTTAGGACTCCTCCATGTTTTCTTATAATCTTAACCATGTTAGTATCCCACTCTTATGGGGTTGCAATGTATGAGGTTGTAGTGCATAGTGTGTGTACCCCACCTGGCTTAGAAGAACCTTACAAAAGTATCCTATCTCAGGATAGAAGAGCCACACTAGATGAATAGCTATTGGATTCTGGGAAGCACACCAGAGACAGTGGTGCCTTCCAGGGGCCACCTGAATGGAACTGAACTGTTATACACAATGCCCAGCACAGCACCTGCAGCTGGCCTACCCAAGACCCTGCCTGCCTTGTCTGCTGGTCACTTTACCCCCAGGAAAGCCACAGTCTGACTAAATCTGCCTGACATAGGAGCACATAAAGAGAGGGCATAATGTGGAATGGATAAAACATGACCACAAAACAAAACCCCTCAAGTGTCTACTGCATCTGTGTTTTGTATCTATAACACAGAGCCACCCTCTGAAGGGAACAACCAGAAAATAAGAGTTTCTGAGGGACTTTTTAAAAATTTAGAAAACAAAGCAATATGTGGGTGTCTTAAGAACTACTGCACATTTAAACTTATTCCACATTTATTTTTTAACAGATGCATCATTTAATGAAATATTCATTGGCTCTTAAACTTCTTATAAATTTTGCCCATGAGGGAACATTGGTTAGGAAAAAAATAGGTAGGTGACTGAATAAATGGAAAAAGGAAATCAACAGTAAATCAGGAATAGGTAATGTGCTAAGATGCTTAATCATTGTTATGGCTTATGTCTAGATCCACCCTCCCCCATCTGTGTAGTCTTAGATGGGGCTTTTACAGAGGTGGCTGAATCTAGAGTGTAGTGCTGGAATTAAAGGTGTGTTATCAGTAAACCAGTGCATTGCTTGGTTTGGCACAGCTAGGATTACGTACGTGAGTGCTCCATCTGCCCTAGGGCAGGTAACCTGCGTATAACGTACAGGACAGAAGGAATCTTGTCTCTCCCTCTTGTTGATTATCTTCTGTAGCCATGAACGGTTGCCCTTCTGCCACGTACCACGCTGCCTTGGAGCCAGCCAATGACAGACTGAAACCTCTGCAAACTGTGAGCTAAATAAACCTTTTTTCCTCTAGTTAGAGGTGTTAAATCTTTTGTCCCTGCAATGAGAAAAGTAACTAAGGCAATTACACACTAAAGAAATGCAACTAGAAATTACCTAGTCCTTGATTCCATGGCTATAAACTGTGGGACTCGCCCTATGCTTGGAATTTTTTACAAAGATAGACAAAGAGGCAGAGACGGGGTTCAGAAGAATAGCTAAACAGATAATTAATTAGCAATTATCCTGGAAAACTATCAGCAGTTCCATAGCATGTCACTTATAGGCAACCTCACATGCTTCTAGAGTTTCTACCAAAGGATACCAAAAATCCTGAGCAAAGGGGCTGAATAGGCAAGCAGAAGCTGATGCGCTCAGGAAATAGTGGCTCCACGCTTTCAGATGCTTAGGGTGCGTGTTGGATGATTAGAATGGTTCAAGGAGAAGAAATATCAGGTGTGTGAAGAAAGCACAGAGCACCTGGGAAAGTAGCCATGGCCCTGAGCCTCTAAGATACTCAAGTCTGCGACCTGTATCAGAACAACTAAGGACTCACGTGGCCCGAGCAAGGCAGGGTTCTGGGGGAGGGTCTGAGAGTCTATATATTAACAAGCTTCCTAGTGGCTCTTCTGCTTGTCACGGTTTGAGAGCTACTTCCTACGCAGAGCCGTCCCTTGCAGGCACTAGGAACTCTCCTCTTGTAGGTGTCCAGCAGAGAAAGCAGAGGCTCCGTGGGCACACAAGACAAAAATCATTAGCAAAACAGGCGTCCTGGCTTGTTTCATCTGTGCATTCTCTTGAACACTGGAGGCAGCTCTGTCGCCCTTATTTTAGAGAAAGAAGAGGCACCCGGCCGTGCTACTGTCATACTCCCCAAGACTCGCTCTCCCGTGACCGCTGTGAAGCCTTGTTTCCTTCGGCTGCTTCTAGAACTCCAAAGTTAGTCATCGCCATGCTTGTTCTTGTTAGGAAGACGCATATCGAAGCCGCGGCAAAGCGATCATGCGAAGATGACACTTTGGAGCTGGACGGTATTGTTTTTGTGAGAGCGCGCATGCGCACAAACCCACAGATGCACACAAAGAGCAAAATTAATAGGAACAAAAATGACAGATAGACTTGGCTGGAGGCAGAGCAGAGTTGGGCTTTTTCATCAGTTGTGGCTTCAGCAAGGGTGTGCAGATACGATCATTTATTTAAAGGATTAACCAAGAAATAAGCTGTTCTGCCCACAGCCATCTCCGCTGCCAACACCCAAATT
This sequence comes from Capromys pilorides, assembly GCA_004027915.1. NCBI lineage: Eukaryota > Metazoa > Chordata > Mammalia > Rodentia > Capromyidae > Capromys > Capromys pilorides. The sequence goes on from PVKN010007976.1 coordinate 11,654, forward strand.
ATGTTCCTACCCTGAAATGATTCTGGGAAAAGAAAAGAACGATGCAGGTTCTGCCGCAGTGTCAGCGATTCCCTTGGAACTGGGAGTTAACTCTTTCAGGACGTGAACACTGTTTCTCCAGCCTGCTGAACAGGTCTGGCCTGCGGAGCAAGCTCCTCCTCCCCCGCCCCGTGAAAGGGGCAGGAGCTTCTCTCTTTCTCACCTTTTCTACTTTCTCTGCTAGTTTTGCACAAGATCAGATGATTTGGTGGAAGCTCAAGATAAGTATAAATGCACTGTTACTTTTCGGACTTCAGGAGGTCGAGGTCTTTCATAGATAACAGCTGATGCTTGGGAGGTCAGTCTGGGGGTGGGGGTGACAGTGGCAGCAGGGGGTGGTGGTTTTAAGAACTGGCATTGTAACCTAATCGTGTATCTCCCTGGCAGCAAAGGCAAGAACCCCTGCTGACCCGTCAAACTCTCATGTGGATGCTAAGAAGATTAAGATTATAGCATGCCTGATGCAGCTAATGAGATAGTTTTAAAGCAATTGGCAGGGATAGATTGAGTTACGAGGTGCTTATCATGGATAATGATGTGTGCTACCCAAGCAATCTGGGTCCAGCATCCTTTCACACACCATCATGGCCTGCGAAGATGCTGGTGGTGCCGATGGTGTGGAGGCAAGGATTGTGCTCATAGTCCCCTGCCCAGCACTCCCACAGGCAGGCTGGTAGCAGTACCCTAGCGCCAACAGCAGTATCCCGTCATGGGTGTGTCCACTGTGAAAGGATCGTGGGTGTGCCAGCCACACCCACTATCTTAGCCCTAGAGGTGGTGCATCTGTGCCACATACCGTAGATGGAGTTTCCTAAGTTTGACCATCCCAGGCTCTCTCTTTTCTAGCCTGGGCTGAAGAACAACATGCCAGTTCTCTTGTTTTTGTTTCCTCAGGGACAGGAAGAACAACACCTCACAGGCCTGTGTGTCCTGTTGCACGCTGCCCCCATCTGTCTGCACTCCATCATATATCTGCGTCTTTGCCCTTCTGTCCCCTGGGGCTTCAGCAGTTGCGACCCTTGTCCTGTGGGCTCTTCCCTTGGTGGCCCCTGGCTCCAGACAGCCGAGTTTGTGGGCCCGAGTGGAGAATGATGCCCTGCTGATGGCCGCCTCGCATCTCCCATCCATTTAGAAGAAGGAAGAAGCCACTCAGAGCCTGCATCTTCCTCCAGTCCGTCAGCCTTCTCCTTCCTTCACCAAAGTCCTCCAGCTCCACAGCATGCAGTGAGAGATGACGCAGGCGTGAACACGCTCACCTGCAGCGACCTGTGACCCGCGAGTGGGGGCTGCAGGGGGGTGTGCGAAGTGGGGACAGGCATCAGGCCACTCTCTTCCATGCTGGGGAAGGACTGTGACAGCCTCCTGAGGACTGATCTGGCAATGTCTTCTACCACTGCAGGCATGCAAGCCCTTGCAAGCAGCAGCCTCCCTCTTGGAGGCCACCTTACGGGAACAAACCACATCTCTGCCCAAGTCCCCCGAAAGCCATGTGCATTGTCTGTGGAAGCAAAAGCCTGGAAACAAGGGAAGCATTCAGTGAGGAAGGGATGGACAAAATGGACTATGGAGGCAGCCATACCCTACTAACTGAAAATGCAGGGAGGCAGGTTCAAACCGGGTTGTGTGTAGGACAAGCGACGGAGTAGCTGGCTGGGGAAAAAGGCTGAGAAAAGGATCCATACAGCGGCTGAAGAGATCAAGCAGGCAAGCACTGTGACAGGGAGAGGGTCGAGGACTTCCTGCAGGGGGCTTCTTGCAAGCACCTCCACGGTCCAAAGCTGCAAGGGACCCACACAGAGGAACAGGAGGAGGAGCTGTGCACCACAGCCAGGGAGGGGGAGTGGCTCTGAGCAGCAGTCGTGGATTAGGTCACGGACTTCCCGCCCGGAAAAGAGGCAGCTCCCAGTCGGTGACTCTGCTGGGAACAGCCTCCTGGCACCACAGAGGGCAGGCAGGCAGTACGTTGCAGCATCCACAGCGCGGGGACACGCGCACGTGTGTGTACTTGTGAAGCTGCGGTGCGTGTGGAACTCTGGGAAGAAAGGGTCAACAGGAGAGGGCCTTTCTTGCTTCTCAATGTGTAACACTTCTTACAGTGACAGTTCTTACATGCAGACTCCCACTGCGGGCAGCTGTGCTAGCTCCAGCCTGAGGTTCCCGGCTCCTCCCGGTGGAAACCCGCACAGGCAGGCGCGCAAGCGTCAGCCTGAGCACTCCGGCTTTCTATTTTTGCATGGGTTGGAAATAGAACCAAGGGCTAAATTTTCTCTCCCTTTTGCTTGTCAGGGTGAGTTCTTTGAATATGGATTCTAACTGGAATCAAAGATAAAATACGAAGGAAACACCTCGGAAGGGCAAACTACTGTCTCTGTGGGAGGCAGGGTTAATTGCTGTGACCCAGCTCTACAAGAGGCAGCCCAGCTCTGACTAGCTTAGCCTTCCTCTGGACACCAATTAGGACGGCTCAAAATGTAGGAGCCTCATAGTTAGACATAGCATCAGTCACTGAAATCTTGCATTCTCCTTGTAACCTATCAGGAAGACAGGGCAGAAACAACATGCTTAACGGCACATTTCTCCTCATACTGCCTTTTGCTGAGTGAGATTCTACTTCTATCAGTAGGTGTGTGAGGAAAGATGGAGAGGAAGGGGAAACTGGAGGATTGCCTCAAAATGACGTGCTCCTGTTGACGTGGAAAGAACAGTCCAGCAGCCTGTCACAGTCCAACTGGATATTTTCATCTATTTTAGGCTATTCTGGAAATAATAGCTAATTCAGTTGGCCAAGAGAAAAGGTGAGGCATGCATACAGGACAGGAGAAGGTGCGTTAGCAAATGCAGATGACTTCTGTAGCCTTGAAAAACTCATAAGAGCCAAGTGTGGTGGCGCCCGCCTGGGATTACACCAGCGCTTGGGAGGCTGAGGCAGGAGGATCGATATGAGTTCGAGACCAGCCTGGGCTACAAAAATGAGCTCAAGGCCAGTCTGAACTAATGAGACCCTGTCTCAAAAAGACCAAAAACAAACAAACAAACAAACAAAAAAAAACCCATAAGAACTAACTGGAAAAATTAGAGCAATAGGGTAGGAAAGTATCTGTGTAAACATGTGTATCAAAATATCTAGCTTTCTTACATAGGCGTATTAGTAAAAAGCTGAATGTAATGGAGGACAAGATTCTGTCCACAGTAGCAATAAAAATATAAAATATAATTTTGTACTTGGGGCTTTTTACACGAGTACCTGCTGGCAGGGCATAACATTTACATTTCGTGTGGGCTGTTATAACTGCACACAATTTGACTTCTTTTATCAGTCCTCTTTTCCTCTCTTCCCTCCTTCTCCCTCCATGTCTCGATCCCTCTCCAATCTGAGAAAGATACACCTTCCCACTCCCTACTCTCCATCTCTAATTATAAGAGATGCGTAGAGTGAGCAATAGACAGTCTAAAGAAAGTAGTTGGCTTCCATGAAGTGGTATCTTCTTGGATGAGAAGATGTCAGTGTCATCGCTTTAACATGTAAGTGAGCAGAATTTCAATGAAAGGTGTACTTAAAAGTAGAAAAAATAATTCTCAATTTCATCTGGAAGGATACTTATGGAAGAAAAGCCACACTGGGGTGGAGGGAAGGAGTGAACACTGGCTACTTAGACAAGAAAATGTATCTTAGTGCGTAGTTATACCAATATCCAAGGCAGGCTTTCCGCTGATTCCTCAGCTCCTTTTGACATTTCTGGGACTGCAGATGAGCACACTCTGTCTTCTCAGCTGACCAGGTTCCAGGGATGCTGCCTGGTGGTGGTGGTGGGGCTTCCTCCTCCCCCCTCCATCAGCCCAGCAGAGCCGTCAACCCTAGGGCCTTGAGTAACTTCTCTGGAAAAGCACGCAGCCCTGTGCTCTTACGTGACATTGGGTCCTCCAAGGTCTGACTATCAGAGCACAGCCTCTGGCTGGGTCCCCAGGACACTGAACATCTGGTGGGGCAGAGGTTCCATCCACTTGGAAAGCTGGTTGTTTCCCACGTCTTGTCAGCTTTTTGCTGGTTTGGTAAAACATGCAGACTCTGATTTTCATTTTGTACTTGGGGCTTTTTACACAAGTACCTGCTGGCAGCGCATAACATTTACACTCCGTATGGGCTGTTTGTACCTGCGCACAATTTGACTTCTTTTATCAGTCCCTCTTGTTCTCTCTTCTCTCCTTCTCCCTCCACATCTCGATCCCTTTCCAATCTGAGAAAGATACACCTTCCCACTCCCTACTATCCATCTTTAATTTGTTCTTTATTTACACTCATGGAAGAGAAATCATGCAACGTTCAAGCTCCCATGTCTCATTTATTTCACTTCACGCCATGGCCTCAAGGTGTATCCATTTTCCTACAAGTGACTCATGTTTCTCTTTCTTCATGACAGAGTAGTACTCCCTTGTGTACAAATGCCACATTTCCTTATCCATTGATGTGCTGATGGACATATAGGCTGCTTCCAAGATTTAGCTGTTAGGATTTGTGCCGCTATGAACTTGGGTATGCACGTATCACTGTAATATGATGTCCTTAGCTCTTTGCGGAAGATACTTAGCAAGGCAAAAACTAGGTCAAATGAAATTTCCATTTTGAATTTTTGAGGAAACTCCATACTGATTTCCATACTAGTTGTACTAGTCTACATTCCTACCAACAATGTGGAAGGTTCCTTTCCCCCACAGCCTCCCACAGAATTTATTATTGTTTGATTTCTTGATGATAGCCACTCTTCCAGAGGTTGGAGGGAATCTCAGTGTTATTTTAATTTTCATTTTTCTATTGGTCAGTGGTGCTGAATATTTGTTTATGTATGTATTAACCATTTTTACTTCTGTTAAGCGGTTATTCATTTTAGTTTTCCATTTTTTAATTGGGCTTTTTTTTTTGAGGGATCTAATTTTTGAGCTATTCAGATTTCTTTCTTTTTTTTCTGTCTTTTTGAGACAGGGTCTCGCTGTGTAGTTCAGGCTGGTCTTGAGCTCACTTTTGTGGCCCAGGCTGTTCTCAAACTCACACCGATCCTCCTGCCTCAGCCTCCCAAGTGCTGGGATTATAGGCGTGCACCACTACGCCCGGCTAAGACTGTTCAGATTTCTAGTCCCCTAATATTCATATACTAGTTCTCTGTCTGGGGAATAGCTTGGCAAAGTTTTCCCATTCTGTAGGTTGTCTTTTCACACTGTTGGTTGTTTCTTTTGCTGTGCAGAAGCCTTTTAACTTGATATGACCCCATTTGTTGATTCTTGGTGCTATTTCCTGTAACTGGGGTTCTGTTCAGAAAGTCTTTGTCTGTACCTGTGACTTCAAGAGTTATACCTATTTTATCATCCAGCAGGTTGTTTCTGTTTTAAAATTTAGTTTGGACCCAATTGACTTCCATTTAGTATGTGATGAGATACAGATTTAGCTTCAGTCTTCTGCGTTTATTAAAGAGGCTGTCTTTCCTCCAGTGTATGCTTTTGGACCTTTTGTTAAAAACGAAATAGTTGAATGTGCTTGACGTTGTTTCTGTGTCCTCTGCTCTGTTCTCCTGAGCCTCATGGCTATGTTGTGCCAGTACTGTGTTGTTGTTATTGTTTTATTGTCTATTTTTTTTTTCACAGAAGCTTTGGAGCCTAACTTCAAGTCTGGGCTTGTGATGCTTTTATTCAGCCTCCACATGAATTTTAGGACTATTTTCTCCAGGTCTATGAAGAATGCTGTTGGTATTCTGATGGGGATTGTATTAAGTCTGTATGTCAATTGTGGAAGCATGGCCATTTTTATTTTATTGATTCTGCCTACCTGGGAACAAGAAACACCTTTCCACTTTCTGATGTCCTCTTCAATCTCTTTTGCCAAAGTACTCTAGTTTTCACTGTGGCAGGCTTTCACTTCCTTGGTTAGGCTAATTCCTAAGTATTTAATTTTTCCTAATGTTCCCGTGCTTGGTATAAATGTCCTAATTTCTTTCCTAATGGGTTCATTATTGTCATTTTAAGTGTTGCCTCAGTGTTTTCAAATCTGCAAGGTGCTTATTTTAAGTGTAGGGCGTATAAATTATTAATAATGAAATAAAAAATAAAATGACTACCAAGTAAATATGAGCTCCAATTTCTATTATTATATTCCATAAAGTCACTCTGCTCTAATGCTATAAAGGTCACTGAACCCTTGCTTTCTTTGGCAACACCTGTGGCTTGACTCCACAGGTCAAGCCTGACTTCATAGCAGAAAGAGTGTCTTCCACTCTAGTGAGTGACTTTTCACACCCTGCAGTTTGTGCTGCGAGAGTGTCCTATGTTTTCCTAATGTTTCACTTTTTATGGTGCTCATCATTTCCTGTGACTCTCTAACCATCCTACTCTCTGTCACTTGGGTCAGCTTGTTATGAGCTCTATTTTCAGGTGAGAAATGCAGGTATTTGTGTGATAGGCAATGGCACATCCAAAGAGGTAGCGATGCAGCCGAGCCACAGGGTATTCAGTTCTGATTCAGGATCTCGGTCCTTTCTGCTCTGTTGGAGCCATGTGGATAATGGCTACTACGATAATCTACCGCTCAGTGGAGTCTAGCTCCCGGCTCGCGGTCACAGGACTGTGAGTGCTAACACACCCAAGCCCCTTTCTCCTTGCACTAATGATTTAGCTGTTATACTGCATCGTGGTGTTAGGAAGAAAATTTCACCTGATCCACCATCGCTTAGAGAGCACATTTCTTCAACACAAAAGCCAATCTCATGCTGTGGCAGTCACTAAAAACTCTAACTGAATTCTCTATGAAAGATTCATAGCGAATGACTTAGGCTCCATATCCATAACCAAGGTGATTTTGGGGCTCTGGTTGCTGTTTTCCCAAACTGCAGGTCACACTTAAAAAAGCAAATCAGTAGGCACCCAGGGGTCTAGCTTAAAAATATAAACGACAAATGGATCTCAGCAATTTTGAGCAAAACTCCGCACACTTTTCAGAAGGGGCTGCTTCCCCGTGCCCCTCAATGGCAACAGCATCTGGGTGTCCATGAGTTCAGGGAGTGTTCAGGTTGCCACAGGCTTTGGGCAGTGACTGTAGTTCAGAATCCAAGAGGAGGGCAAAGGGGGCAGCCCTGGAGGGCAGGGCTGGGCCAGAATTTTCACAATGCACAAGTTTTGTTTTAATCCGACTCCTATCATTTCTTAATTGGGTAATGGGACTGCACCCTGCTGTCCCTAACAGAACTGTTATTGTTAAATGAGGCTAGCTGCAAGTCCCTGCCACTTAGGCCCTGAGAGACACTTTTCCAGACAAGTAGAGCTTAATGAGCAAAACGAGTTCAACTTCCTCTACCAGATATCTGTTTATGCCTCTTCACTATCTTCTAAGGTTTTGTAAAATTGTTGTCTCATATGATTACAAGAAATGAAAAAAAAAATCCTTCAGATGGGGTGCAGAATGTACATGAAAAAACACAGCTAAAAGGAGAAACAGTGAGTCACACAATAGCCACCGGAGTAGAGCCCCAGGCTTGATTCATGACCCCTGAGCATTTGTTACTGCGTAGGAAGATGAGCTTGCTTCTCGAGACCATTTTGCAGTGGTGGTTCTGACATTTACCCAGGTGAACTAGCATAAACAGTATAGAGATGGCTTAGTGGCTGTATGGATGACTCAGAATGATCCCACCTTTCATGGCTTGGACTCTCACCATCTTTCGTTAGTCTACCCAAGCACTGCAGAAGAGGGAGATGCAGATTGCCTTTAAGTTATTGTAAGCAGCACAGCACACAATTAGGACCATTTAGATTGTTTCTTTGGCTTGAGTTTTGCCAGTTGGCCATCTACACTGATCACAAGGCTCTGTCTCTCTGAGCTATGTAAAGTTAAGCCAAGTAATTGAGTACAAACGAGGACAGGCGTGTTTAACCATACAGCTGTTTCACACCAGGCTTTGCTGTTTTTATTTCCAGAGAGCTGGTTAGATACTTTCTCTAGTTTATGTGCTGCATTGAAGTACTTTAGATAATCTGTTTCTTTTTGTCTTTTACCATCAGATATGAAACAATGTAAGGCCTAGCACCAGGACTTGTCTGAGTCAACATCTGAAGAAGCCAACCAGCCTATAGATCAAGTCACCAAAGCCACCTTCTGCCTTCCAAGTGTTGGTGTCCAGCAGAAAATCCAGACTCTGACTCTTCTGCTCCTATCAAATAAAGAACAGCTGGCCAGGGTCTCACTTTCATGATGCCCAACTGGACTCTAGTTTAATTCAACAAATATTTATTCAGTACTTGTGATTGTGTTTGGACCCCGAGGATTCAAACCTCATGGAGGCTGGCTCAGGTGAGCTCTACAGAATGCAGCTTGGAGCTTAGGTGGTGGCCGCCTAAGCCAGGCTTGCCATTCTGCTCATGAAAACCCCAAGTCTGGAGGGATGGGAGCTTCCCCAGGGCAAGAGCACACGAGACCAGGGGCAATCGGAACATTTGAAACTCTGGTTAGGATGTAGATGCAATCATTACCAAGGAAACAATAGCAGATAAAAGTAGTAGGGCTTTCATGCCACTCTGTCCCTCAGCTGGACACATAGCAAGGGACTAACCCACTCCACACTGCCCACATAAGCCCACCTCCTCCTACAAACTGCCCATCCTTTCAGTACTGGAGACAGAGTCAAGGCCACGGTGAGCCTTGCCTTATTCGCAACTGTCTTCTGAGTAAGTCAAATATTGAACCCATTGCTATAAAGACTAGAAATTCACATTTAAGATCTGTGGGATCTAAGGTGACCTCAAGCCAGATTTGCATGCTGATGTGTGCATCTAAGCATTTGATATTAGCGGTGAATGGTGCTTACTAATTTGACCAGAAGGCACTGGACTGCCCTGGTAAAGCCACTTCTCTTCCTATGATGACTTGCTTAATACTATAACCCCCCCATACACACCCAAGCTGAAAAAAAAAATATCATTTGATGTGTGGAACCATTGAAGCTTTATGTTGGACTTGATCATGTGTCAAAATGCACCTTGAAGTCTGGGCTGTTTTGTACCTGGCATCTACCAGGTTAAAGCCATTTTGAGATTTTTAAGGCCACTTTGGGGTGGCTTCCCATAGGAAGCAAGATGGGATGTATTTTAAGAAATGGAAATGGATTGGTAGAACTCAGCATATTTCTTCCATAGTACCTTCAAAGAGGTTAGAAAATAGAAGCAGGGTGGGGAAGGTGTGGGGTGAGGAAAGGTACGAACCACTGCTGTGGCTCTGCCATGGTGGGAGGAAAGTCTTGCCGGCGAGCTTACCCTGTCAAGGTTCAGGGAGCAAACAGACCCTCGACACGACCTCATGCCATGCGCTTTCCATACAGGACACCTTCGTACCCAGCTTAGCACTGACCTTGGGAATCGCTTCCATCTGGAAGCGTGGTGAGCCACAGGAAGACCATCTGTAGTCTTTCAGGCTTGCGTTTGGCTTGGGCTGTCAAACCTCCATTGACCCTTATGAAATGTCTATTACCCAAGAACTCTTCCATGGAATCAACATTAGTGAATTAAAAGCCCGCGGCCCTATTTCCCTTTCAACAGAAACTGTTGGATATATAGAGAAGTCACAAGGGGATGCAGCCAGTGGGCCATCCTTGAGAGAATGGCTGACCTGGAAGAATCTCTGGACCCCCAGTAGCCAAGTGCTAGGATTTTGGAGGGTAGTGGTTGAGAGCGAGGGAGAGAGGATTACACGTAATACTTCTCTTTGTGATATTTGTCCCAGAAGATCCATTTGATATTGACACCTGAACTTTGTGACACAGCCAGGTCTTGCCAATTGCTTCTGTACAAACAACGCGATGCAAAACAGCTGGGATAAAAGCCGTTACTATGGCAACCCCAGATTTTGGTTGGGAAAGTAAAAGTGATATTTATGATAACTGCAGTGGTGGTTTATAAGAACAACATTACTTGGGAAGTTTCTTTTTTATCTTGAACTTTAACATTCCTTTTTTTTCCCTTTGCCTTGCAGAATTTGGCAAAAGAAAAAATTTAAATCAGATTGGAAATATTACCTTCCCAGTTACATAGCTAAAACAGGAGGTCTTGATTTATTCGAACCATATTCGCTAAAGACAAATTTAACTCTAAATGAAGAAACCGCTCAAAGGTCAGGTTTTGTCTTGGTTACATTGAAAGAGTTGCTAAGCATTTTGTCCCCCATGGAGGCCGAGTTGACACCGGAGGTGTTATTTCCCCACAACCATTTTCCACCTCTCAGTTACGAGGAGAGAATTACGGCCATAGAGAACGAACACATCCTTATGTGGGCATGAGTGTAGCTGTGGCCAAGCCACAGCACAGCAGGAAGACTGGCTGCTTTAGCACACTGTTTGTGGAAAGCGGAGGACACTGAGGACACAGGACTTGGCACCAGAGAAGCGTCCTCATGCTCACTGTGTGATCCGGGGTGAGTTACTTAACCACCCTTTGCCACAATTTCTTCCTTTAAAAAAAAAATGAGGATCAAAAATCTATTCTCCTAAATGTGCTCTAGGATTAAATGGGATAATGGTCATAGAGCATTGAGTAGCAGCCTACAATAAGCCAGTAACCTAAAGCAAGTCAATCAAAACAAGGAATCAAGGAGAAGGGACGTGGGAAAGACAGAGGTGCACAAGTGACCAGAGGTGCACAAGTGACCAGCCGAAGCTGATGGCATCTGGCCTCCAGCGACTGTTTGAGCCTCCAAGAACCCTGGCTCTGAGTTCACCCACAGCTCTCTCTACCCATTTCTAGCCGAGCACCCCAAACTACCCTTTTCTCCTGCTCCAGCCACTCCAACCCCAAGGCACCTGTTTCTTCCAGGACCCTCTGCACCGCAGCTCTTGAGCAATGCCCCAGATGCTCTTCCCCTGCACCCGTCTTCCCTTGCATGGAAGAAACCAAAAATGGACCATACAGCTCTCGGTGGGGTCAATCCAATCTTTTCCTCTTCCTTTAGCAGCTGGCTCTGCACCTGCTCCTCCTTTTCCTTTTCACACCCTCCTGAACCCCTAAAGGCCTGAGAGCCAGCTGGGGTGATTTCTTATTTAACAACCCTGAACTTGGTCTGATCATCTACCTAATGACCTCAGATCACTGAACTCTTTTTTCTGTTCCTCCTTTTCTTTGTGTTGTCAGCTGAACTTGACACTGGACAACAACACTCCTTACTGGAAGTGTTGTTTGTTTGTTGCTCATAGTTTATGCTAGGATGGCTCTCCTGCTTTCCCCCAAACTTCAGGCAATTTTTTTTTTTTTTTTTTTTGGTACTGGAGATTGAACTCGGGACCCTGCACTCTCCAGGCAGGTGCTTATTCTACTGAGCTATCTCCCCAGCCCCACAGGCAATTGATGTTTGTTATTCTGTGTGTTCTTTTCAACTTCATATCTGTCCTAAAATCTAGTCCTCAACCCTTAGTCCTCTTAAGGAGATGATTAGGAATAGAAAAATGGTTCCAAACTCTCTCCTTGCTGAATACTGATGCTGGCTACTGATTGCTGGACCAAATTTTTCCAAAGAATATCTTTTTCTATTTCATACTGGAGCTGTCTGTATGTTGCTACTATTATATGTAGCTATGGAATATTTGAAATGTGGCTAGCCTAAATGAGGCACTGAACCCTTGATTTAACTGAATTTAAAATTAAATTTAATCTGGAACACATGGCCAGAGGCTGTCATACCGGACAGCACAGTTCTAGATAGTTGTATTCAATCAGCATAATTTTACGTTGAATATAACCAAAACCAAAGATATTCTGGACCCATTTCTTGGTTGAGCGCCTCCAAAGCTGCACTCTACACTTGAATTCCGTGTTACTAATTCTACTCTGATTCCCTGTAAATAGCCTGCGACTCCCCCAGCCTGCTTGGAAAGGCCTCTGCTCTCTGCCATGGCCTCTGCATCTCCCTGCCATTCTCATTTAAACCTGAACAAGCACCTTGAACCTCTCATTTTCATACTTCTTGCCATCGCTGTTCATCTAACACCTAACATCTTCACCTTATTTGAAGGCAAAAATTCCAGGTTTTGAAAGGCTCAGTGGAGAAACACTCAGACTGCTTTAAAACTCAGAGGTGTCTAAGGATCCCTGTAGACATGACCCTACCTGTCTCCTGCAGGCACACAGTGGAGTAGGATTAGTTATGTAGCCATGACTTAGCACTGGAAGACATGCACACAGAGGTTAGGGCACTATGTAAGAATGTAAATATGTGATAGCAACCTGTGTAAGAGTTACACAATTGCGATGCAGGAATCTCTTGCTCTTGTTCTGGCTTTTGTACTCTTGTGCTCCTGTGCCCTGCTCTGCTCTATGCTGCCTGCTGTTGCTGATGTCTTGAGCACATGCATCCTTTAGCCTCGGGACCTCACCATTGAAAATCATCCCTGGGCTCTCCCAAGCAGGCTGACAGATGTCGGGGATAAGGTCATCATGCTCCATGTGGTCAATGTTGTCTTTCATGACTCTTTGTACACACACAGCAATACACATACACACACACACACACACACACACACACACACACGCACACATGCACGCACACACACACACACACACACACACACACACACACTCTACACTCATAGCATACCACCTGGGTTATCTTAGAGGCAGTAGATGTGCTGTGCTTACTTCTGCCTTGGAACTTCTACTGGATTTTTAGATCCAGCAGAAGGTAGCCCTCTACTCCTGCATGAACAGCTCAGCCCTGTTTGATGCATCATCTCTGAACTACTAGAGCTTTACAGTGCATGTGACTTTGTCTTGGTGACTATTGTCTTGTGCACATTACCTTTTGGTCTCAGGTTACCCTTGAAATCTGAGGGGTTTTACCATCTCCCCTGACGAGAGGTCAGAACTGAGCATGAAGTAGCTGCCTAGTGTTTCATAAACACTTCTTGATTTGTTGCAAGTTCATGGCAAGAATTGGACACAAAAATACCGGCAAACTCAGTGAACATTAGACTCATATGTTAATAATTTACTCCTATTGCCCCTAGCTCCCAGCTCATTCTAGATTTTTCCAACTTTAATTCCTTGCATTTGTCTACCTCCTCCCAGCCTGTAGGAATCCATGAGCTAATCATGACAAGGTTGAGAAAGAAAGTGTAGGGTTTCCTATTTTCTCCTAGAAATGTAGCGATGGCCAATGGCATTTGGTCAAAGAAACCTAACATGCTATAATGAAAAATGGTAAGCCTAAAAGATGGTGTTGGTAAGCTAACCTCTCTGAACCTTACTTTGGGGGCAGGTAAACTAAGAATAAAAATACAGACTCATAATCTTATAAGGGCACTCAAGAGATCAATAAAATAATGTTTGAGTAATGGGCTATGACACATGATATGTCAGAGGCAGAGTGCATCTCATGGACGGCACAGGCATTTTGATTTTAAAGGATAATCAGAAGGGCAAGGTGTAAACCGGAGGGTGCAGTTAAAGGACAGAACTTGAGACCGTGCAAGCCAAACAGGATCAGGAACACTGTTCGGAATCATAAATAGCCCTTTACAGCTGCAGAGGTACAGCAGATAAAGTGCCCAGGGCACTGGCTAACACAGGCCACACGGGACGTAAATTCTAGTCGCATGCAACAATTTGTGATCTTTTTCCTTTTTTTGTTTTTCTAACCAAAAGTATAAAAGCATCAGTGTTCAGAGTCTACTTTGGGATAGCTACCCACCATTCCTTTTCCAAAATCTCTGGATTCAAATGTGCTTTAGAATTGAAGATTTTTCAGATTTTATAGAGGGAATATGGATCCTTACCCATTCTGTATATTGTAGGGCATAAGTGGGAGATAGTTCACAATCAGAAATACAACATAAACATTTTTATAACACAATGTTTGACTTTAGAACCTAAAATTCATGAGTTTGGATTGAATTCACTTCCAAATGAATTCTCATTCATTCATTTTTGACCAAAATTATTGTTTTGTAAATTAATATCTTAACTGTAAATATTTATGGAACACATGATAATTATCCACGTAAATATGTATATATGTATTTGCTTAATGGTCAAATCAAGGTAGTTAGCATTTTGATCACTTTAAAT
>PVKN010007977.1:0-25770 GCA_004027915.1 Capromys pilorides
TTAACTTTTGTCCTCATCAAAGTACTCTGAATAATAGACTTAGTTTATCCAACACATGAGACCAATTAAATAGAAAATCTCTATTCTCAGTGTCAGGCCCAGAACAATCTTTTTGTTCAACTGGAATTCAGACTCTGTCCTCAGATTTACCAGGGAAGAGGAGGAAGGGTACTTCATGACAAACCCCAGCCCAGGCGTTTCTCTTTAGTCTTTCTGGGTGCTTTTGTAGCAAGTTTGCTACAAAGAGACTTTATGTGGTCTGGTTTGACATGGAACTGTTCCTCACACAGATTCAGTGTGGATATCATCAGAAACCTCTTGGCAGAGAGAAGAGATTTTGTCCCTCAGCTGTCCTGTCCTCAGCCACCCCACTCCTGGGGTGGCCAACATGAGCTCCATCCCACCCACCGGCTGCAGCCTTTCTGAGCACATCAGTCTTCCCTAGGAAAGGGCCCAGAACCCTCCTTCCTGGGCTGGGTCATGTGAAACCCAAAGCTGCCCAGAGAACCAGCACACACCTTTAATGGCAACGATTTCATATCTACAAAGGTAAAATATCTACTTTTTTGTTACAAGTGTAAGTTTGGGACTTTACATTCCTGGGAATATATTTTAATTTTTGTTGTTGTTGTTGTTTTCCTACGAGTAAAGGACGATGAGATGATGAAGCAAGCCTGCCCAGTGACACAGATCTACTGTAGTTAGCAGGAATTAAAGGAGGTCCTGAGGAGCCTCTGTGCATTGAGTGCCACCTCATTGAATTCTTTCCATATTTGTTGTGGGAAAGAAATCAGCAAGAGTGTTATGGTGTGTGTCCAGTTGTCCCCACAAAGCCTCATGCAATCATGGGGCACACTTCTAAAGTTTGAGATTAACTTGTGATCCATTGGGATTATGTGTGTGAGTGCTGCTGGGATTATGGGAGTGAGCACTTCCCCCAGCCTGGGGTGGACAGCCTGAATGTGACTTAAGAGAGACAGACTTCCTCTCTGTTGCCATTGTTGCTGCTTCCCACCCCCTAACCACCCGCAACGCCCCCCCCCCACCATTTTACTGTCTGCTCTTTGCCACCACCATGAGCTGCTGCCTTCTGCCCTGGAGCCAGCTGAGTATGGCCTGAAACCTCCAGTAACTGTGAGCTAAATAAACCTTTCCTTCCTTCATTTTGAGTGTCAGGTATTTGCCCCAGCCACAAGAGAAGAGTAACTGAGTCAAAGAGTATCGCAAAGAAATATAACAAACAGCAAGAAATGTGTACATTTCACATAATCTTGTTCTTCGGATTCCTTGTGCCTCATCTCTTTGTCTTCTTTTATTTGTTTGATCATTTTATTTATTTATTGATTGATTGATTGATTGAGGTACTGGGGATTGAACTCAGGACCTTGCGCTACTCTACTGAGCTATTTCCCGGGCCCTTTGCCTTCTTTTATTTGATCTCATTCAAATCAACAAAATCAAGGCAGAGTGGCACTAATGCTATATAAGGTTAAGAAGTCAACAAATAGTACCAGAATAACACAGTGAGATTAGAAAACAAAAACCTGGTGCTCATCCCCTAAGCTACTTGAGAACCCACAAGGTTTTCCCCAGAACTCCATAATGAACATTCCTTTCCATGGTGGCTCTGACCAGCGTTCACACAGCCTCCTAATGGCACATGCGTCCCCACCAAGAGAGGCCAGGCCCCTCTCCGGCCCCAGCACTTTGTAGCTTTCTTGCATTCGCTGTGTCTGCCTGTCAGCACAACCATCCTGTCCTTAGGTTTACCTAAGGATGTTTAAATAACATCTATTTAAAATAAACCCTTATAGAAATGCAAATTAAAACAACACTGAGATTCCTTCTCACCCTAGAAAGCATGGCTATGATCTAGAGGTCAACCAATGACAAATGCAGAAGCTGAGCCAGGTGTGGTGTCACAGGCCTATAATCCCAGCACTTGGGAGGCTGAGGCAGGAGGATCACTGGAAGTTCAAGACTGAGCTACAGCCTGAGCTACAGAGTGAGCTCAAGGCCAGCCTGAGCCACATAGTGAGACTCTGTCTCAAAAAAAAAAAAAATGCAGGAGGAGCTGTGGGGAAAAAGAAATCCTTGTCCTCTATTAATAAAAGTGTAGACTAGAACAACCACTATGGAAATTAGTATGGAGATTCCTCAAAAAAACTAGGACTAGAGGTTCCATTTGGCTCAGCCATTCTCCTCCTGGGTATCTTTTGGAGAAATTAAAAACCTCACAGCTCAGAAGTACATGCACACATGTCTGCATTGGCACCATTCGTAATAGTTAAATCTTGGAAACAATCCAAATGCCCATCAACTGATGAATGGATAAAAAGATGTGCTTTTAATGCAATGGAGTACTGCTCAGCCATGAACAAGGATAAGGTTGAGAGATTTCTAGCTCAAATGATGGACCTGAGACCATACTTTTAAGTGAAATAAATTGATCATGCTTGTGTAACATGCCACATTGTTTCTCTGGTATAAAAAAAACCAAAATTGTAAATAAGGACCAAGGGTATAATATATACCATGAAATAGAAAATATTCAAGTAGGACGGGGAAAGAGAAGGATAGGGAAAGAAAAATGATAAAAGAAAGAGTGAATGGAAACGAAGTGTTATGGTTAGTGTCTAGCTGTCCCAGACACTGGGGTGGGCTTCTAGAGTTTGTGATCAATTCATGATCCCATACTGGGGTTATGGGTACAGCTGCTGCTAGGCTGATAGCTATGATTGCTACAACCTCCTCGGGGCAGATAGCCTGAATACAACGGAAGCAAGGGAGAGAGGCTTGGCTCTCTGTCCACTGCACTTCCCCGTTTTGCTCTTGCTGTTTTGCTGTTTACACCACCATGAACAGCTGCCCTCTGCCATGTGCCAGCCTGCCTTCGAGCCAGTGGACTATGGTCTGAAACCCCTACAAACTGTGAACTAAATAAACCTCTCCTTCCCCAATTTTGGGTGTCAACTACTTTGTCCTAGCAATGAAGAAAAGTCACTGAAACACGACAAAGAGGGAAAGATGGGTTGAAGGAGAGTAGGGGGACAGGGAAAAATCAAGTCCTGCCATGCACAGATGCAGATTCTCTATAATGCATGTGATCATTACGTGTACCTAAAATGGACCAGTAAATTCAATAAAAATGGGCATGGTGGTACCCACCCATAATCCCAGCACTCAGGAGGCTGAGGCAGGAAGAGCAACAAAGTTCAAGGCCAGAATTTACTGGGCTATGTAGTGAGAGCAGGCCAGACTGTCTCAAAAATAAATAAATATACCCTTAGAACCCAAGGGTACCTTGGCAGAACATTTGCCCAGCATGTGTGAGGTCCAAGTTTATTTCCAGACATGAAAAGCAATAAAAAATTAAATAAGAAATAGAAATAAAGTGACATTGTGTCTTATTTATAACCAAAATGTTTCCCATGGGAAGGTTTTCAATTTTTCTCCCTCCTGGCATTTTAACACTGTAATTCTAAACATACAATACCCAGAAACAGAGGCAGAGTTTGGTAGGTACCCTCTTACTCCACAGATGTTGTATATCTTTTACTATGACCGAGCAAAATGCTGGCCTTCACACAATTCAAGGATTTTCATCCATCAAATATTGACTAAGTACCTACTAAGTGCTAGGTCTTAGGCCAGGCCTTGGGGGTGCCACCTCGGGTGAGTTCACTCGCTGCCCTCCTCTGGCTACATTACTCTATTAGCTCACAAGAAGCAAACAGCTAATTAAAATGCCAACTCCTCCCTATCGTATTTCCACAAGCAGATCCTACAGCTCTCTACCGAGAAGGTAGAGAAATGTCCCTCCCACGCCAGCCAGGCATGGTCACCGTGGCCTCACCACAGTGCTCCTTTGAAAAAATAACAGTTTCTCATTCCATTTCCTCAAGCCCTATAGTCTGTACATGACACTTTAAAATTACTATGAAGATTCAGAAAAACTATTTATTGTTTTTCCACTCTTTCAAATAGCTTTGCAAGGATGAAAACCACAAGCCAAGGGCAGACAGCAAGGTGGGGCCTGGGAAGGTGGGCCTGTCCACATCTGTGGCCATCATTCAGACGCCTCGGGCACAGCGGTCACACACAGGTGAGACTGTTCACCCCACACCTTATCATTCAGTGCCTCACCGACTGTACCAAGGGTTTAAGACGTGCGTGTGTTGTGTGCACATTGTCTTGGTGAACCATATCGGCAATTTATTCACCAAAGGACGTGAAGCTCCCTACCACAGGTAACGAATACGGAACCCTTGCGATGACACAATACCCCACAGGTCTTCCAGATGCTCACAGTTTTTGTTGTTACTCCAGCCTAGCCTATAATCTTGCTAGCCTTGAAATGATGCTGTCATGTCTACTGTTTCCAAGGTCCTTCTTTTCATCTTCTGAAGGTTTCCCAACTGACTTCAGGTTTCTGACATTTTTCATCCGTCCTTCCCTCTGTCTCCCAAACCAATGTGACCATGAGGATTCATTCTACAGAAGCAGGAGCCCACCGGTGCGGAGTGCAGGCCCGGGCTCACCCTGAAAGCCCGCTGGGCATGAGGAGGACGCCTCGTGGCTTGCACAGCTGAGATGCTCAGCTTTCTTTCTGTTCCCATGTGATTTCTCTCAACTTAGTGGCTGACCCACAGGAAGCAGGTGTGATTGGTGATTCTTTGGCTAATGGAGGGAAACAGCTTTTGCTTGAGCTTCAATGTCTGCAAACCTTGCCCGCGGGCCTCGCTCCCCTGTGGACCCCACAGCGGCAGGTACTGGTGGGGTCCAATTCTCCCTTTCTAATAAGCACCTCGGCGACACCCGTGCTCTGAGCCGTAGGCCACACACACAGAGCAGTGCCCTGGGATGTCCTCACGGCGCTCCACGGCTGCAAGCGCAGCTGATGGGGAAATGCGGAGATCGTCCTGAACACTCGAGGAGCGTGCAGAGGTGGCAGCAGCGGCAGAGACGTGGCCGGGAGAGGCTCTCAGAGCTCAGGATGGCTGCTCCTCGGGGAGAAGGGCCCGGGCATGGAGCGCACACAGCGCCTCCGAGGCAGGTGAAGCGGGGCCACCATCGCTGTCTCCTCCGGACCCTTGGAAGAGCAGTGCAATCCCGCTGATGTTTGGATTGGAGCGCAGCGAGACGCAGGTCGGGCTTCTACCTGCAACCTGCAAGATGACGCGCTCACATGGTGCGAAGCCGGGGCCTGGCGGAGCTTCATTCCAGCAGCGAGAGACCCGGGCGCTCCTCCTCCTGCTCGCGTCTGTCGCCAGGTGACTCAGGAGCATCTCCAAGGCCTCCTCCGCCAAGGCTTTGTCCTGAGCGAAGCTTCTGTGCCTTCTCTGAGCCGCAACTCCATTCTCAAGCCGAGCAAGTATGAAGAGGCCACAGCAGATCCCGTTTTCTCTGGCAGTCCGCAGGCTGCATTCTGACGGCATCGTCCAAGGGACCCGGCCACATCTGGATTTTCATTTTTCAAAAATGCTCCGAACAGTTTTCTTGGTTTTACCACAAGATTAACTACTCAGACTAATTTCCTAGGGCCTGATTTTAAGTGTGACATTTTATTGTTGTTTAGTGCTCAAAATGTGTCAGCACGACTACTTTAAAAAAATAATTGAAAACTCATAAAATCATGTTTGCTAAAATGGTCCTCCTTGTGGTATTTAAAAGGAGCTTTGCCACGTTGGCCACCAAATAAGTTTAAATGTCAGCATAATAGCTCTTCCATAAATTCTAAATCAGTTAGAATTTTGGTTGGAAGGAACCACCACAAAAACCAAAATGGAAAACACCAGGCATTAGGCCTCGCCCGTGAACCAACTTTACCCTCCCAGATGAGGGGGGGAAGGACGTACGGATAACCGGGGCTCTTTGGGACTTCGGGTCCCAAAGCAATCCAAGGCAGTGCAGCCAAAGAAGTGGGCCTCTGGGGGCCCAGTTTTCGCATAGCACTATGGGATTGCTGATGAGTGGGCGAATGCGCTCCAGCCCTGGGGCCAAGCGCGCCATACTCGGGCTCGGCAGCTCCTGCTGCACGCATCACCCGCAGACTGCCTGGCGGGCAGTCCCGCGGGCTCCCGGTGACTGGCAGCTCTGGGCCTGAGTTATGTGCCAGCAAGAGGTCCCGGGAGGCCCTCCCGTCTCCACTGCAGCGGGGCCACGTATGCCACGGGAAACCTAGGAGGGGCGTTCATCGAGGCCTCCCTGGCAGAGAACATCAGGAGGGGCTCCAGGACAGCGGGACACAGGACAGACAGGGGAGCGGGGCTCCTCTCACTCAGGGTTCGCTCTTGTGACCCACAGAAACCAACCCTGGTTTTAGGAAAAGGGGACTCGGCGCGAGGGTGTGGTGTTCTTGTGGTTCTCCGAGTTGGAGAACACACGGAAGGGAAAGGTGGAAGCCAAAGCCCCTCTCGGAAGCAGTCCAGGCAGGCCACCGAGGCTGAAGCCACTGAATGCCCGGCACGTGGGTTCCTCCACCCTGCCATTAATAACGTGAAAATGTCCAATCCGGACTGAGTCCCCACTGTGTGTCACACTGCTGAACGCCCATGGGATTATTTTATTCCATCATTATAGATAAACTTGTAAGCAAGATAACACAGATTTGTAGCAAGAGAACTGCTGAGGACCCCAAAACAGAGCTGGGGCATTAACCCACTCAGCTTCAAGTTCCGGCTCTAATTCCAAAGCCAGTTCTGATGAAAAAGCGCTGTAAAGAAGGCCAGCAACATGCACCTGTCCTGCTTTTGTTTTCTTCTTCACTATGTTAAGATGAGTTACATCCAAAGCTGGGAACTTCTCTAGGGTGTTTGGGGCCCTGGGCAGATGCTTTTGAAGAATATGTGTTCCTATAACTAGTTTGACTTTCAAATAAACTACAAAATGCTTGAGTCCCTGTGAGGATGAGTGACTCATTAATGAAACGTTAGGGTAATGGGTGGAAAGGAAGAGCTGCTGCTGCCTGTACAGCCAGGTCAAAGGAGGACTCTGTGTCCCAACGTCATCTCTTCCTGTGCAGACCCAGGAGCCTCCTTTGTGTGCTAAATGTGCGTCATGTCTCCCGTTGTGGGTCTGTGTCATCGCCACAATGCCACGACTCCTCGGCATCCACTAGCACTGAGACCACGCGCACCTTCCACTGCGCCCTCATTGTACTCGCTGGGCCACGCTACTTCATTACTAATGGTGCTGAAGCGACCCTCTCACTGCCTATGAAGATGGGCTTCCAGGGAACCTCTCAGGAGTTGCTCATTTTCTTCTTAAAGAATGATAATGACTGCAAGTACTCTTAACTAGAGTATGCAAGCAATGTGAGCAGTCATTTATTTGCTGGCCATGTTGAGTTTACCATCCAAACTTGTATAGCATAAACACAGCAAAGCACAACAGACAGCAGAGATGACTACATACCCGCCTTCTTCCTACCACCTCATGGAGGACAGGGAGGGACCCATGAGTGGACCGAGAACAAATGTTCCCCCTTACACATGAGCATGCATTTTTATTCCACAGGGCTAAAGAGCAACCGGAGGGAAAACAGCAAAGACCCACCGGCACTGCCCAGCCAGCTCACCACACCCTTGAACACTGCTCCATTCGAGCTGAGACTCCTGGAGAGAGGTGTCACTGGAGTGACACCTTCCTGACAGCACACCTGCCATGGGGTTGGAGAGGCCCAGGGTCAGGAGTCTCTGGGGCCCCGCCTTCCTCTGGTCCAGGGATATTCTGTGTGCAACCTGTCATTTGCTTTAATAAAGGTTTTGCTTGCCCTATTATTGACTAAGTGTGTCGTTATCCCTGACTCAGTAGAGTCCTAGGCTGGTGAGATAGCTCAGCCGTCTAAAGCGCCTGCTTAGGCAAGCTTAGGCAACTGCAGGGACCGTGGTTCTATCCCTGGCACCACATGCTGCATCAGCCCTACCTCCAGGGCAGGCTGAGCCAGCCATAACATAAATAAAGTTTTTAAAAAATGTATAAAAAAAGGGGGGGCGGGTCCTAAAGGGAATTGTACGTGCCAGGAATGCTGAGAGTCACAAACCATCCCAATGACATCTACGCTGACCTTAGTTAACTTGAAGACACTGCATTACCCCACTCGCTTGCTAAATTGCATCTAAAATTTAGCAACTGGCTAATAGCTTAGAATGGCCAACGCTCTGGCAAAGGCCTGCGTGATAGTGCCTCAAGAACAAATTAGTGCTTGAACAAACAACTGGAGCAAATACAGGAAACAAGGAACACAATCTGCGAAGCCCTTGCTGAGTAATCCCGCCTGTGGCTAGACAAATATCAATGCCAGCTGACATCTGTTTCTATCTATCATCTTAGATATAAATGGAAAGTCTGACCTTGGATTTTGGGGCTGCTATTAATTGTGACTGAAGTAACCTAGGACAAACTTTATAGGAGGCCATTGGGGAAAATAATGTGCATTACAGAACAGTAATATTCAGTCACAGAGGGGGAGACGTTTGTTTTAATGTAGAGTTAGTGATGTTGAAAGTGACTTATGTTTGTTATCACTGCAGAGAGAACAACACGTCCCATGAATAATCCGAACTGTGCTGCTTCTGGATATTCTCTTGCCTTTGTTCAAGGAACAACAGAGTTCATATTTATCATACATCATTCTGAAGTTACCTCTGTCTTTTTAAATACATGATCTAGTGTTTTTCTTAAATAGCATAGTTTTATTTAGCCAAATATCATCCCTAATTTAATAATAAGAGAAACACTGAAAAATATGACAAGATTCACATAGCAAAAATTTGGACAGCAAAGTTTAATTTCTATTAAGAGTAGGGTGGGAAGGGTTCAAACTGCGAGTGCCCTTCTGCAGCTAATTAATTGTCTATTTATATAACATCTACAGACAGCTGAAGCACACACAGGATAAGCACAAGTGCAAGCATTCGCGGCAGAAATTCCTTCCACTTCTCATATAGGTCAAGCTCTTTATCCTTGAGAAAGAGCTTGTATGGAGAAGTGTCCTGAATTCCTCTAGCAGTGCGTTAACTAACAGCTCCAAGGAATACATCTTGCCCTTGTATGTGAGAAAGTGTTTAGTAAAGCCAGATGGCCAGCTGCGTTCCCATCCTGAGGCACTGTAAGCTGGGCGGAGTAGATTGAAGGTCAAAGGAGTTACAGATTCTAAGAACATGAACAGACTCTTGAAAACTCTAGTTCCCCCATAATTGGATTATTTCATTTATTCTCCGTCCAACTCTTAAGTCACAGTTTGTTATCTGAAAAATATTATTCTAACACACATTGAGCCCACATCTCCTCCATCCCTATCTTGGTGAAAGTCTCTACAAGGCCTACGTTATCCTTTGAAGCACTAAAAAAGTGATGAGGAAATAAATTCAGGTTCTCAGCCTCAAGGACTTGTCTTTCCTGTTGGAGCTCATGAGAGGCATCCCCTAACATTCATCTAAGAGAAGCACAAGGCTGAGTAGATCTTCCAGGCCAGCAAGTCCCAGGCATCACCTAGGGAGCTCATCACTAGGAAGGTCTGCATGTCCAATGAGTTCTCAGATGACACTGATGGACTCAGCTTAGTGATAAGTTTCCAGGTTAGGTCTCAGAATTCCAGTGCTGCTATTGTTGTAGGCAGCCGAGCTAGAAATATTACAGGGAGTCAGACAGTCTCGAAGGAGATAATACAGAAGGCAAGATATCCAGCAGCTATGGGAGGGATGGATGCTCCCGCTCTGGGCCAGACGTAAAGACCAAAGGTCAAACAAATGCTGACCTCCTTAAAGATTGACATCTGAGATTGATCATCACCCTGAGGGAGCCAGAAGAATCGTTAATCTGACTACTACCAGACGGCTACCTGATAAAGTTCTGTTCTGCATTCACTCCCCCTTGCTACATGACTCGCTTTCCCATTTGTTCTTATACTTAATTTTACCTGAGCAATGGTGCTTGTACCCTCAT
Organism: Capromys pilorides; assembly: GCA_004027915.1. NCBI lineage: Eukaryota > Metazoa > Chordata > Mammalia > Rodentia > Capromyidae > Capromys > Capromys pilorides. The sequence goes on from PVKN010007977.1 coordinate 9,949, forward strand.
TGGTTGACCATAGCTTTGTCCCACCTCATGCCCACCTAAATGAGTTTTCATGGTTTTCACTTTAGACCCTCCTCAATCCATGGTTTTTCTCTATAAACATCCCTGGAAGAAACAGCATCCCAGGGGACACCCACTCGGGACCCCCCCTCCTATCCCTCTCTCAGACAGGAGCTTTCTTTCCCTCAGTAAATATGTTCTACTCATTACCTCCATTTGTTCCTAAAATTCATTCTTTGGTTTTAGAGAACACAAATTCATCCCAGGTACTTCTCAGGTTGGGAGATCGGTTTTCCCTATATCATTTGGAGGTTCCCTATTGGAGGTCACTCACCCCAGATCAGTTTTTCTTCCTGCATCACTGTTACTCCCCAAGCCTCTCCAATGATTCCTTCCGGGTGTGTCTGCTCTGGTACCACCTGTCATTCCTGGCCTGCACCTGACTCCTCTTCTGTTACCGTTGGTGCATCCCTGGGCTGTTAGCTCTGTCTACAATCTCTGTGTTCCTCATCCCACATAAAGATTCCCCCTTCCAGCTTCTGGCCTCCAGGATCCCTTCCTTCATTTGATGTCCTAGCAAATGAAGCAGAATCTAGATATTAGGACCACAAAGAAAATGTAAAGTAGACCATAAGGTACCAAAAGGAAGCATAGCGTAACATAGCAACAGCACTTGAGGAACTCTACAGTCCTGCTGACAGAGACCAGATAATTCAACCTAACTAACTGCTAGCAATGCAAACTAACATGTGTGGCTTAAACACCCAGCCAGCACTCAAGAGTCACTAATCACAGTACACTACAGGGGAGGGACAGGAGCCCTAAAGGTTGTGCAGTGATGAGATGGATGATGCGATCTGCGAATGCCAGTCCAGGTTCACAGAGAGAACAGTCCAGCCGAGGATGCAAAGGGATCAGCCAGCACACCCCTCAGGGAGAGCTCAAGTGTGGACATGAAGCCCCTGACTGCCATGCTCAGAACATTTAGCTCTGTTTGTAGGCGACAGAAGGCCCTGGTACTAGGAGCAAGATGAGCAACTCCGGCCTGCTCCCAACCTTTACCTGACGCGGTTCCAATTCAGACTGCTTTCCACTCTTAGCTATTATTGTCCCCCTCTGCTACTCCAAGTGACCCGGTTGGAATGATGAACTGCATGGTCTTTCAACATACAGGGGAATTGGTACTGAATCAGAGGAGAGGGGGCACCTGACAGTCCCGAGACATCTGGATCACAATAGGACTGGACGGGCTGCTAGGAGGAGCCTCAGCACGGTCACAACCTAAAACCAGCGGCACCTCCCACGAAGGGCGCAGATTTATGAAGCCAGTGGATGAACTCAGTGCCCTGATTGCTCTTGAATTCAGCATATGCAGCACCAGCACTTTTCAAAATGAAGCTCAAAGATGGCAAATGATTACAGAAAGTTAATAAAGGGAATGTATAGAACACGGGGGCAGGAGATAGCTCAGCGGCATAAGTGCCCGCCTCACAAGCACAAGGTCCCAAGTTCGATGCCAGGTACTGCAAAAGAAAATGAAGAGGGGTTCTTTGATTATGGTACATTGAGAACAAGTGGAGAAGGCAGTGGCTGCTCCGAGAGCACAACATCGACCTGGCTAGGATGGCAATGGGCAGGAAAGTGAGAGAAATGACTGACACCTCTTATGTCACCAGCCCCTGGGCCGAGGAGCTGGGTCCTCTGTGAGCTTACCTGCTTCCACATCCAGAAGAAATACATTTTGGTGGCTATACTGGATTTCTAGCTGATATTCCCAGCTTCAGATTCAGATGAAAACATCCATGTGATGGAGATCACTTTTTAATAATTAAGCGGCCACCAGTGGACCAGTTATCAATGTGTGTTTTACACTGTGTGGGCTTAGATTGTGCCCAAGTTCAGTGATTGCCAAAAAGCAATCTTTACAAAAAACCATCCGTGTAAGAGAAAACTGGTTTGAGCTACACACGGAAGGGTTAGGCGGCCTTCTTTTTCTTTTGGATTTGACTTTCTATGACCTGTGTATTGCTGCTTAACCCTTTCTCCCTCCAGTTCCTAAGCCAGATGAAGTGAGGGCTTACCACTGCCCTAGCCAGAAGTAGGCAAGGACTGAGTGGATAAAATGTTACCACGGCCACTGAAACTTTCTTGGAGCTGCCCTATAAATTCACTCCACACCAAGCTTTGTCCGAGCCTTAAACAAGCAGCTCAGCCGGGAGCACCTGCTCGCCTGGGCCTGGGCCACTCGCTGCTCCTGGGCTCTGCTGCCACCCCAGCGTCCACCTTCATGTGCGCCCCGACTCACCCATGGTGGCTGCCTTGGGGTCTAACATCACTTCGAGCCACATCTGGTACACCAGAGAAGCTCCTAGATGCTCCAGATGCTCAGCAGCTGGAAGTCTGAGGAGACTAACCCAAGCCATGATCTTCCAGCAGGACAAATCTGGAATACGATCATTTTACAGAAAACAAAACCAAGTGTAGATTGAAGACTAGAAAGCAAATGCCAGAGCTGGCAAGATGGTTCAATAGTCTAAAGCACCTGCTTAGGAAAGCTTAGGCAACCACAGGGACCACGGTTCAATCCCCAGTACCATATGCTACACCAGCCCCACCCCCAGGGCAGGCTGAGCTGGCAATAAATAATAATAATAATAATAATAATAATAATAATAATAATAATAGAAAGAAAATGCCATGCCTTCTAGTTCAAGGTTTTGTTCACCACAAAAGCATCCTTATGTATGAGCTATGGTCCCAGCCTTGAGTCAAAATTTAACAATATTATAATTACACATTAATCACGGGCATGCTTGTCATTCTACCATTTCTATTCTCTTCTAGAGGTTCACTAATTCCATTTCCACCCAAAACACTGAGATGCTCCCATGGCAAAACAGAATAGCTACTGAAGCAACTCCCTGAGAGCAACTTAAATTCAAGCAATAGAAAAATGGTATGGCCAGCCTGAGAGGACAGGAAGAACCTAAATAAGGCTCAGTAGTTACCAAAATAAAAGGAGAATTCAAATATATTATCATCCTAGCTAGTCAATTTCCTGAGGAACTATGGTCTCGAGAAGATTCTTCACGGGTTTTTATACCAAGCTAGGTCTTTAGATTTCCCCATAGCACGGACCTAACTAGCGAACACCACGCTGTTCCCCACTATTTCAGAAGAGGAACTCCATGCCCTAAACTGCCAACGCTGATAGTCCAATAAGCTAACATCTCATTTTTAATCTCAAATAAACAAACAACAATGATACAAGCACAGCAAGTCAGCCCCCCGCCATCACGACAAAAAGGCAGGAGTGAAAAAAATGAACATTGCAGCAAGTTCCAGAGTCCAAGCGCACATTTTGTTCCAGTGACAACACGCCAGGATCTCACCCTTCCCCACAGAAAGCCGCAACATTAATTTAAGTGCCTTAGAGAGAACATGGTTTTTGTGTAAAACATTTATTGGACACTTGACGTTGAAATAAATCAAGAGATGGCGAAGAAACTGTTTTACACAGAGGGATGGGGAATCAGGGCCAAGATCGATGCATTTGTTTCCTCTGTCTCTTCTGTTTTCTATAACCAGTCCCAGAGGAGAAGAATGGGTGGAAATAATAAAACAGAGAGAATAAAAATTGGAACATTTGACCTCCTAATCCCAGAGTAGAAATATACCAGAAGGGAAAGAGACGTCTGAGGCCAGTTCTGCCTCTCAGGTCCCAGGGGGTGGGGGCTGTGGTGCACCTTTAACAAAACAACAGGGATATGAATAATGTTTCTCATAAACTCCCTTTAGGAAATGGAGAAAACAACTCCTCATTGGAGGGCTGGCTAGCTTTGTTTCCCTGGGAGTTGCAGTTGTTTGTTTTCTGTGAGGAGAGCCCAGTGAGTCCTGAGCCTGCAAGAAGGCGAGAGGGTGTTTCGCCTTCCTGGCCAGTGATGCCAGCTGCTGCACCTCTGCTACGTGTTCTCACAAGGAAGTGACGAAAGCGTGTTCTCACAGGAAGTGACGAAAACATGGGCGGTCCCTCTTCCCAGAGTTAGAATCACTATAGCATCCATGGGAAGAACGAAAGGCCTGGGCCAAAGCAATCCCCTTGCAGCGCTCACTGGACGTCTCAGGAGAGGCGAGGCCACCGGCTGAGCACCTGCTGTGCTCCTGGATGGATGCCAGAGAGTTCACATGTACAGCGACTTTATTTATTTATTTTGATGGGAAACATTTTATTTTATTTTACTTTTATTTTTTATTGCATTTAATAAGAAATAACAATGTGACAGTTTCAAAACACATTAGTAGTACATTTCCAGTATTTGATACAATGCATATTGTTGTCCTCCTAGTAGTTATACAAAGCACAGAGAGTAGACGTGATAATTTTTCTAATCATTATTTGTGCAAAAAAAATTTCTTCTCATTGAACTAAGAGAAAGCAGTTGTATGCATAGTCCAGTGTTCCATGATCGCTGTGGGTTATTGGCAAAACTGGCAATGTTGAAAGCTGTTGATTTAAGCCTTTTATAGCTCAGCATACTAATCTAGCTCTATGTTTTATGCCTCGTGGTTAAACTTTTCTGCTGGGTGGTTAAGGGCAAGTTAAAGCAAGACCTGCATAACAAAACATGGAACTTTGGTATCTCTCAAGGTCAGTCAAATCCCCTCAGGATTTACTTTGAAACCATGTACAGTGCTTTGTAGAACTGTTGTCAGTGTCAGCCATCTGGATGAGTCACGGCCATTGCTTGACCAGTTTGCTCTCTCTGAAAGCCTGAGAGAATATTTTCTCTCTAGGTGACTCTCCTTAGGTATAGAGCTTTATTAGAATATCAATGATTGATAGATAATACCAATTCCAAGTTAAATCTAAGATGTTTGATACTGAGAAAGACAGTGATGTTAAGTTCAAGTACCCACATTATAGAGTAATAGTATCACTAAACTTTTCTTCTGGAGGGTTAAGAATATAAGTTTACAGATCAAAAATTAGAGAAAAAGAAGAGCTATAAGGATTGCCAATATTTTGGCCCTAGCCCTTCAAGGTCAGTGAGGACTCAGGACATAAGAGAACCTGTTCTATAATATCCTATAATTCAGTGGTTTCCCAAATTTTCTGTTCAAGGAGATTATGGGGCCACGAGGAAAGGGACTGAAGATATACAGTGACTTTAGAACACCTTGGGAAGTAGGACCTGCTGGCCTTCTGTCAGCAGCCACTAAGACAGCTCGGCAGTGGGTGAGTGGATGACGACAGGAGCCTAAGGGTGCTTGCTCCAAAACCCACCATCTCTGCACCGCACTACAGTGCCTTTGATTGATCTAATATATTAAATGCGTTTATTATTACATAAGTGGTGAGACAGCAAGAGAGAAAACACATATATAATAATTTAACAGGCTATACCATGCAAGCACCATGAGTATTTTGTATTAAATATCACATATATGGAACCACAAACACTCTCTCCAAGTAATTTAGAAAAAAATCTTCAACCTATTCAAGGCATCATATTTCTGAATACTTATCTAATCACTTTCTTATTTTCTCCCTTTTTCCCTACTAGAAGGGATAATTCAAGGTAAGGTGATGTCACAGGTGAAATCGCACAGAACTGTCGCGAGACGAGACCTCAGGCCTGTTTCTGCGACCACAGGCTCACCCCAACCTCCAGTTGTGAGTCAGTAGGGGAGCAGCGTCTAACCAGATCCCGGGGTGCAGCCAGTGGCCAAGCACAGCGTGTACTGCCACGTGACACTAAGTAGCACCTTGAGAGCTGAGTCACATGGCCTCGGGGATGTCATCGAGGGATTTTGTGGCTCAAGGAATCCACAAATCCCTGGTGGCCCCTCCGAAAGCCCCCGAGTTAGCAGCCTGCATTGGTTCTAGGCATAGTCAGAGGCCGAGTAACCCAAAGCCTCAGTCAGCACATGCGCAGACGTTAGAAGGTGCTTTCAAACGTGCTTTCCATTCAGAATCACACTCTGACTTACAGCACACCTGTAGTCCCAGCACTTGGAAGACTGAGGCAGGACGATTAGTGTGAGTTCGAGACCAGCCTGGGCTCAAGGCCAACCTGAACTGCACAGCAAGACCCTGTCTCAAAAAGACAAAAAAAAAGTTAGTGCGGTAAAGGACACAGAGCCGTTCGTCCTCCTCACAAGCGCTGTCACTCACTGCGGACACACCCACCTCGTTCTGCCCAGTCTCCAAGGGCGTCCTTGCGCAGTGTCCTCATCGGGCTCAGTGCCCGCGCTGTGTGCAGCCCTCACAACACCAGGCTCGCAGAGCCCAGACGCCGCCCCTCATGCACCGCACTCCCCAGGCACAGCGAGGTGTGACCTGCAGCGACTGTGCAAGTCAACAAATTCACGACGTGGAGGCGGCCAGGGCGGTGCGACTGCGAACACCTGTGTCGGTGGATCCCGAACTGCTGCTGCCGGAAGTGGCGAGAACACCGGGGTAACCGGTGAGCTCAGAGCGAGAGGGTAACTTAGGGGCCATAATGGCGTTGAGTCGTGAGTCAATAATTTTTTTAACGTGAGCACCCGTATGTTTTTATTACTCCTCATACAAATCCACTAGACATCGTTTCCCTCAGCCTTTATCTTGCTATTAGGAAATAGAAGTAACGCAGAATCAAAAAGCAAAATTTCTAGAGACTGAACACCTGCTCCTATTTTTCATGTTTATTACAGGCTGATTTGGAACTTACCATGGGATAGAAACGTTGTAGAAAATTCTCTATCATAAAAAAAAATAAAATAAAATCTGTGGCTTATACCTAGTACATCAGGTATGGACGCCAAGAAAATCGCCACTCAGGTAGCAACTGAAGCAGAAAAATGTGTCGCGCACAAGATATAGAAAGGAGGGGGTGTTTCCTATGCATCCAGATGGAAATGTCAGCCTTGACGACCTCATGGGAAGCCAGGGGTAAGCTTGCCTTCAATTTCCAACTGGTGATTTTAGCTCCTGGCTCAAAGACTGATAGATCAGTAGCACCCAGCTGCACCTACCACCAAACTCAGCTTGCCTGGCACTCGGCATATTGCAAAAAGCAAATAGAAAGACTAAGGTCTACACTGAGAACAACTCGGTGGCGACTAAAGCGTCGCTTCATAAGAATATATTACGTTCCAGCTTCTAAGACGTCAGGCACCCAAGCACTGAACCACAGTTGAAAAAGTGAGCTGTTCCACAGTCTGTGGCACTGGTCCCTGTGTTGTGATAGTTCTCCAGAGATACAGAAAGCTCTTCCTCAGGTGGAAGGGGACCAGGAGGTGGTCGGGAGCAGGAGAGGGAGGGACAAGTATGAGCACAGAGGTAAGGGGTGTCGTGTTCATGTATCTGTCTCTATGAAAAATGTACTGCAGACATGAAAAATAAAAATAGAAAACAAGAACATCCCAAAAGATAATCATAAAAAAGGAGGAGGAGGAGGAAGAGGAGCAAGAGAAGGAGACAGAGACAGGATTATCATTTTTTGAAGTGTGCAAAAAAAAAAAATTTGCCATCTTTTTGTTTAAAACATTTGGGCAGCTGGGCATGGTGGCACATGCCTATAATCCCAGCCCTTGGGAGGTAGAGGCAGGAGGATGGTTTTGTGTTCAAGGCCAGCCTGGGCTACAAAGTGAGCTCAAGGGCAGCCAGAACTGCATAGTGAGACCCTGTCTCAAAGACCAAAAAGAAACAAAACCCACTGTGGGCAAATTATTTCTCTCGCCCATCCCTTTCTGGCTGACATAGTAGTAATTAAAATGTGGTCACAAAGCACTGAAAGTATGCATCAAAACTCCTCTTTATCTTTTTTTAAACTCCAAGTATTTCACAGCTTTTAATGATGAAGAAGTCAACACAAAACCAGATGATGATGCACTGAGCCTCACAGCGGCACCACAGGGCAGGGCACGTCCCCCTGCTGCCTCTCCATGCCCCCTCTGTGCTGCACACTGCTCTAAGACTCAGGGTTTCAAAGTTCCAAGCGCCATGCCTGCCTCCAGCAGGTTGGGGGTGAAGGTGTGTGGGCACCCACGCCCCTCGCTACCATGGGTGTGGTCGCTATGTGCTGCAAACATGTACTGAGAAAAATGAGAGCAATTTTAAAAAGTCAAATCCCAGCCAGGAAAAAGCAGACATTAAACAATCACTGTGAAATATTTCAGAACACAGAAGAATTTCTAGCATAGAATATCTTCACAACCTTGAAATGGGCAAGGAGCTTTTCACAGTGCAGTCACAAATTCTACTAGTGATGAAAGTTTCTGCTCATCAAGGGTAATTAAGAAACATGGTGGTGACAGTTACCATGTTGACTCAACTGGCCTAGCTGGCAAAGCTTTGTTGGTGAGTGTGTCTACAAGAGCATTTGCTGAGAGCTTGGCATAAAATGCCTAAGGAACCCTCGCCAGTGTCTGCCACAGCACAGAAAGTCAGAGGCAGGGCTCGCTCTCCATCTGAGCTGGGCTACGCACGCTCACACCCTCCTGGAACAACTATCCACGGTCCTTTCTCTCAAATCTTCCGGACTTGGAGCAAGTCATCAGGTTTTTCTGGTTCTTGGGCCTTGGGGAATCACAGTGTGAAATTATTACTCAGTTATACCACCATGTTCCTGCTTCTTCAGCTTACAGACAGCAGAGGATTGGATTTCTCCACCTCCATCACAGGAGAGCTGGTTTCCTCTGTGTGTGTGTGTGTGTGTATGTGTGTGTGTGCGTGTGTGTGTGTGTGTGTACATGAACATGCATGACTGTGTGTGTCTGTTGGATCTGCCCCTCTGGAATATCCTAACTAATACAAAAGGTAAAAAGGAGGGGCCAGCCAAAGAGCTCAGCAGATTAAAACATTACGGCGCCTGATTAGGCAGACACAGTGGCCAGTCACTCAGGACTGCCGTCCAGGCCCTGCCCCCAAGGCACACAGAGGCAGCAACTGAAACTGGGCATGGTGGTGCCCTCCTGTAGCCCCAGCACAAGGGGGGCTGAAAAACAGGAGGATCACTATGAGTCCAGTCTACGTAATGAGACCCTGTAGACCCTGTACTAAAATACAAAAAAAAAGGTTAAAAAAAAAAGGTAAAAAAGAAATACCAGTAATGTCTCAGGAGATTTTACAAAGCATTCAATAAAAGATAGTATTCAGGTGAAAAATACACAAAGTAATAAGAATAGCAACTATTTCAATAAAAAAAACCTTAACACTTCATAAAACAAGATGATTAAATGGTCATATGAAAAGATATTTAATTTCATTCATTATTAAAAATGAAAATAAAAATTACAGTAAAATATGAATATACCAATACTTGCACAAAATTGGACATATATTAATTTTATATTAAATAAAATCTAATACATAGAAAATATGAAGGCATGCCAATAATGTAAAATATCAGAAACTTTCACAGACTGATAGCAAAGGCCCAAATTGATATAGAACCTTAGGAAAACCTATTGTTCAATATACACATACTCTATTGCCAACCAACTCAGTTACGGTAGTGGATTTCTAACTGGTGGGCAACAGCTGAATTAAATTAGTGTGGTGCTGGGTGCAGGAGGCCCACCTGAGGGTTATTGCCAGTAGGATAAAGGCAGAACAGGAGAAGTTGCCTTAAGGCTATTGGGAATGCTGTTTGGAGAAACTGTTGGAGCTGCTGTCCCTCCAAAGGCCCATGTGGTCATGGAGCAGCTTCTGGAGCTCGTGATTCTTGATCCCATGCTGGGATTGCAGGTGTGAGTGCCACACCCTGGTCTGGGGTGGGTCATCGGCATGACAGTGTAAGAAGGGAGGGGCAGTGAGATAGCTCCGTGGACTACAGCCTGCTTAGGCAAGCTCAGGGACCACAGTTTGATCTCCAGCACCACATACCACTGAGCCGGTTGCCAAGTGCAGGCATAGTGTTGCACACTTGTAATTCCAGCACTAGGGAGGCTAAAAGCAGGAGTATCATTATGAGTCTAAGCTGTGTAGTGAGACCCTGTATTGACTACATAAAAATAAAAAAACACACACACAATGTAAGGAGGGGAGAGAGGCCTGCAGCTGCCGCAGCTGCCACTCCCCCCCACCTTGCTCTGTGCTGTGTTTCCACCCTGATGGAGGGCTGCTCTGTGCCGTGTGCCACTCTGCCTTGGAGCCAGCTGAGTATGGTCCAAAGCCTGCAGTAACTGTGGGCTAAATCAACCTTCCCTTCCTTCATTTTGGGTGTTGGATGTTTGGTCCCCCCAAACAGAGGAGTAACTGAGACAATTACTGTTTACTTATCCAATAGAAAGGAAAAAGTTCATCAAAAGATATCTGTAAAAATATTTTAAGGAATTTTATAATACTCTCCAACTGGAAAACAGTCAAGTCTTTATGTTGAAATAAATAAATCATGCTGTATACATACATTGGAATTTATACAGTGATGAGAATAGGTCAACTCTATCTATGTAATATGGGTAGTTTTTCAACAATCTTTACTGCAAAACTGTAAAGAAGAACGAGGGAAGGGAGAACCAGTGAGATACTCAGCTGACTAAGTACTGTTTTGGCAAGTACAGGAACCAGAATTCATCATAGAGTGATAGCCCCGCCCCCGGAGCACACTGGGCTGGCAACCGAATCCAGGCATGGCTGCACACACCTGTAATCCCAGTGCTGGGGAGGCTGAAAACAGGAGGATCACTAGGAGTTTGAGCTGCATAGTGAGACTCTGTACCAAATACATAAAATGAAAAAAAAAAAAAAAGAAAAGAGGGAAGAGAGAAGAGGAAGAGGAGTGGAACCAAAATGATCTATGTTAATATGCCCACATCAAGTCAGGTTGAAGTTACAGGATTGCTATAATAGTTTGCCTGCAACCGGGTATGGCGGCTCACAGCTGTAATCCCAGCACTCAGGAAGCTGATGCAGGACAATTCCTGCCAGTTCAGGGCAGCCTAAGCTACAAAGTGAGTTCAAGGCCAGCTTTGAACAATGTATTACGACCCTGTATCAAAAAACCACACACACACACACACACACACGCACGCACACACACATACGTGTATATATTCTGCCTAAAAGCACTGACAGATAAACATACCCTGAACCGTGTTTCTTAAGACACTAGACATCAAATAATGAAAGAAATGATCCTGGAGTGGTGAAGGCAAAAGAAAATGAAATTAGAACTTCCATGCTCCCGTTTCAGGACAGAGACCCTTTAAGGCCATCACTGAGCAGTGCAACACAGGTGAGTCCCAGAACTACCCAGGTGGATCTCCAGGAAGGCAAAGCAGCTAGCGCTCGTAAAGCAGCATGCTGGCGAGGGACAAGCTACGCATGGGCAGTGCTCTGTAAAGCCATTGCAGGGTCTCCCACCAGCCCGTGATGCGGTCCTGAGGAGCACATAGGAGTCAGAAGGCTGCTGTGGCTGGGACTGGAGATGGTACTGAGAGTGGAAAGGGCCAAGAACAGTTGCTATTTTGCCCAGCCATAAGGAAAGCTCATGCAATTCAGGGCACCGTGCATAATACCACAGAGGGGTTGGCCTCAAACATGAGGCAAAATAGGCCCTAGACAAAGGCTGTTGTGATTCTAGCTAACAAATTTTATGAGCAAGATATATCAGAATGTTTCTACATGTCTTAATTATGGTTCAGAAGAAGGGCTTAAAAATATTTAAAAATACAGAAATGGGTGAGCATGGTGGTGCATGTCTGTAATTCCAGCACTCATGAGGCCGAGGCAGGAGAATATTTGCAAATTCAAGACCAGCACCTGGGCTAGAAACTCAGCTCAAGGCTAGCCTGAGCTCCACAGTGAAACCCTGTTCAGAAAACTAAATAAATAAAAATATAAAATATAAAAATGTTCCAAACAGCACAAGATAAAAATTGACAATATCTGCTAATCAACCAAAGCCATTATAAAGCATGTAAAGGAAAAGAAAAGGACAAATGAGGCCACACCAAGCTTGAAGTGACATAAATGATGCAATTAGTACAAGGACATTAAGGAATTATGGAGAACAAAGAAATAAAAAAATTTCCATTTAATCCAAAAGAAATCAAATGAAAACACAACAAAGGATAAGTGAGAAAAACAAAAAACAGAACAAAGGAAAATATGCAAAATTCGTTATATCAACAATTGCACTGTGCGTAAACGGTCTAAGCACAGAGCTAGAGCTACAGACAGAGGACTAGACCCAGCCGTCAGCTCCAAGAGGAAGTCCGCCTCACAGGCAAGAAGCAGGCTGGTTAAAAACAAAGGGTGTGAAAGAGTGGATCCTTCTGACATTAGATGAAACAGCTGCTCCAACATCGTTTGAGTTTGATGATGTTCCCAAAGCTCTACTGTAATGAAGGACCTGGTCTCCACGGTGGACCCATTGGGCACTCAGGCCTAGCAGGAGGTCCTTAGGTGACTGAGGCTGAGGCACTTGGTAGGTGACGCCTCAGGAGCTCTTGTGTGGCCCCCACGAGCTCTCAAGAGCCCATGGTTAGAAGGAGCAAGCCCGGGCCACCCCCTCCAGGTCTCGGTCCTGTTCCAGAGGGGACAACTTGCTCCCGGGCTCCCCTTCACCTGTGCCGCCTTCACCGGAGGCAAGACTAGGGGTGCTCCCCTGAGCTTGGGCTCGAGCCTCCTGAGCGCTACGAGGGCTTCGCTCCTTGTTTGTGGATGACCACAGGGGTTTCACTACCTTGACGAAAAGCTGGCTCATCCGGCAGAATTCAAGCCGAGCCATCACCAGAGGCTGAAAGGTGTGTTTCACGGTGACAGGCATCTATGCACTCAAAGCATGAGAACGCGATGGTGACGCCAGCGCACTAAGACTCAGGTCCATCCAAATACAGGGAGCAAAACCGAAAGGAAGTCGAAGGACGAACCAGGCAAATCTACAGTGACAGTGACGGATTCCAGGCTCGCTCTCCTGAGATACCACTCACTAAAGACACCAGTGGGTGCGCGGGAGCCCTGGGCCACGGTCAGTCGTTTGAGCTCTCGCACATCAGCGGACCCCTTCGTGAGCCCCCGATGGCCTGCAGGGCGTTAGGGCGCACGGCAGAGAGGAAAACAGAGGGCGAGCAAGAGACACAGGGTGGTGCGGCGGGGCCGGGTGACCAGTGGTCGCAGGGCACAAGTGGCCACAAGAAAGCCAGAGTCCCAGCTCTCATTGACCTAGAGGATCCCTGGGAGTCTCGAGGGCGGTGACCTCAACCCAGCTGGGGTCCTGCCCTGGAGTCTCTCCTCTTAGTGGTCGGACTCAGTTGCAGTGGGAGGGGGAGGCTGGAGCAGCTACTAACCCCGTGGGATCTTGGGAAATAGCAGAAGGGCGGTGCCACGAAGCCCCAGGCTCTGCGTACCCCTTAGTGAAGTGGGTAACCCAGGCTCTGTGACCCTGTGGTCCCCAGAGACACAAGGCTATTATCACGCACGGCACAACTGCGATTTCTACCTAAACAGGCACACTCATCACAGCAGCACATTCTGGGTTACAAGAGTCTCAGTGGATTTGTAAAAGTTCCAATGATATCAAGCTTGCTTGCTGATCACAACAGAGTAACGTCAGAAATAAATTACAGAAAAGTATCCCAGAAATCTCAAAATACTTGGAAGCTAAATAACATATTTCTAAATAATCCAATGACCAAAAAAAAAAAAAAAGAGAAAAGAGAAAACGTTAAAATGTTTTTAACTGAATGAGCATGCAACACACCAAACTTCGTTGGATATCGCTGAGTGTGAGGAGCAGTGTGTGAGCGAGCCACTTACAGATTAGGAAACACAGAGCTGAAATTAATGATCTACTTACACCTTAAATCTAGAGAAAAGGCAAATTCAGTAGACAGGAATTAAAGAAAGGAAATAACAGGAAGGGAAAATGAAGAAAATAGAAAATAGGGAGAAGAAACAATAGAGCCAAATGCTTGTTCAAAAACGATAATCGTAGAGCTGGGGAGACAGCTCCACAGCACCAGCACCTGCCCGGCAAGCACGAGGTCCCGAGTTCAATGCCTGCTACCGCATGCCATGCCAGCCCCTGGAGCCCCAGGCACACCATGCTGGCCCTGAAACCAGGCATGGTCGCACATGCCTGTAATCCCAGCACTGGAATGCTGAGACAGGAGGATCACTACAAGTCCAAGATGTGTAGCTAGATCCTCTATCAAAATAACAAATTAAAAAACAAAAAAATAAATTTAAAAGATGATCATTAAAATTAATAATCCTTAAGGCAGAATGGTCAGAAGAAAAAAAGCTATAGAAGACACAAATACTAATATCAAAAATGAGAGAAGTGGGCTAGTGAGATGGCTCAGCGGTCTAAAGTGCCTGCTTAGGCAACCACAGGGACCGCGGTTCCATCCCCTACACCACACACTGCACCAGCCCCACCCCCAGGGCAGGCTGAGCCAGCCATAATATAAAAAATAAATTTCTAAATTAAAAAAAAAAGAGAAATGACATTCCTGCAAATTCCACAGACATTTAAATAGGTAAAAGGTGAGCACTCCGAGCAACTTCAGGCCATTAGATAAAGTGGAAGAATTCACTGAGAGGTTGAAGCTACCAAAGCTCCTATGGAAGAGATAACCTGAGTATCTGGGCATCTCCTGAAGAAGCAAAAATTATAGGTGAGAATCCTTTCAGGGAGAACCCTGGACTCAATCTTCCACTATTCATATAATCAGTGACCCATTCCTGTCCTTTTGTCTTCAAACTCTGCCTTCTCTCACCACCAATCAACTCTTTCAAGCTTCGCTTAGTTAGAATAAAAGCTTCTAAGCCATTACTCTACCCACTTCTTTCCTGAGGAAATCTCTTCACCACTTCTTCTGAACTAAAGAAACAACTTTAAAATTCTCTACTACTCTGCAAGAAAAAGACTTTCCTCAGTTCTCTCACATTCTCCTTGTCTTTTGAAGCAAAGCACTGAGGGCCCATCCTTTGCCATTATTGAAGATATTTACAAAGAAGGCAGATTCCTGTCTTCTCAGGGCTAAGGGCCAGCATGCTGAAGACCTGGGAAGGCACAGCGGCCTCTGAGACAGAGTGGCCGTGCTTCCTTGCATGGAATACTCAGGGCTCCTGAACTCAAGACTATTCTCCTGTAGTTAGACCTACTGTGTGTCAAGATTCTTCTCCTGTAGTTAGACCTACTGTGTGCAGGGGCCCCGTGGCCTCTTCATTACGCTGAAGGGCTGCAGGGAACCAGGCCCTCCTGTGCCCAAATGCCACCCAACGCTTTGGCCTCTGATGCCCATATGGCTGGTTACTTCTGATTGCAGAGTTTCCAGTTTTAAACCAGGACTCTTAGAACTGTGGAGAACCAGTATTTTAGGTCATACATGGGGTAAAATCTCAAGTCCTTGGTGAGTCTTAAGACTTAGGATCACTTGGAGGATGAGAGCTCAGGGTCCAGCTTGCGTCCATGTCAGGAACCTTGGCTCTGGCTGTGAGGCTCAGCGCTGACGTTTGAGAGCATCCCAGGTACAAGCTAACATGCGGCCACACCACAGCACTCGGTAGGACCGAGTTTGCATTCAGGGCCCTCTAAAATTGGACATAAGGGTTGGGGAGGCAGTCAGCAATCTGAGCACCTGCCAGAAAGAACAAGGACCCGGATTCGATCTCTGATACCACGTTCCATGCCGGCCACCGAAACTAGGCGTGGGAGTGCATGCCTATGACCACAGCACTGGGGAGGCTGAGACAGGGGATCACTATGTGTCCAAGCTGAATAGTGAAACCCTATACCAACTAAATAAATAAATAAATAAATAAATAAAATATTTTTTAAAGCTATATCACTTGAATTTGGCTTTTCCAACTCATTTTCCAGATTTTAC